>CALNHX010008908.1:0-55415 GCA_940337035.1 Agriotes lineatus
GCGAGCGCTTCCGCCGCTCGCAGTCGAGGTCACAGTGAGAGCTCGAGCGCTCGGTAGAGAGATCGACTCCCGGTCGGGGCGCTGTTTTCACTTAGTTAAGGCATGATAGTTTAAGTGACGCCCGCACCCCCTTGATGTAATACGAAAAGCGGTTCTAGGGGAGGGGGGAGATGGTAGAAGAGCTTAGGAAAGAAAAAATTGGAAATTGCAAATAACAAAAACTAATAAAAATGTCAAAAATAAAAAAATTTCTTGAATGCGTAGAAAAAGTTGAACTTCATGAGATGCTTTGAAAATTTAGGCGTATTCTACCCGGTAGATCCGGAAGAAGACTGGGGAGAATAATTGAAATTCGTTCAGTTTAACTTTTTACGAAAGAATGTCTTTTGTGTGCAGGAAAGTTATGATCAGATTGAATATTTACTGTGAATATTTTTAGCCAATTAAATGCTATAATTTTTTTTGTTTTCTAACTTTGCTTTGCCTTTTTCTTGAATCTCGTTATGAGTAGCCACACTCCAGCCCGTTATTTGCGTCAGGCAGTTCGATCTGGCACTTAGGGTCGAGTTACAACAATATTTTAATCACCCTTTCCATGATTATTCCTAGATCAGTACTTGGTTTTCTACAGGTTACGTCTAATCTTTTATCTCACATACGGTGTATTAGAGCGTCTTAAACGAATACTTGGAGTTTCAACTATGGCAATAGTTATCGCAGAACGGTGTTGTATTTTGTTTGATCTATTGATCTACTATTAAATATCAAAATTTTATTTTTTTATATTAATTGAATGACGAAGATGTGTTATAACTAAACCGACTAGTGATGTTATATTATTAAGTAATATTCTTTTTCCTTCTGATCTTAATTAAACACTCGTACGAGCAGAGTTCAGACTATTTGCGATAAGTTGACTAAACGCATTTTTTATGTACTACACGTAATATTACTGTGTTTTTGAATGTCTGAATTTACTGTATTATTCTACCCTCGTTGTCTCACCGACTTTCGATTGTGGGATAGTTACTTTGATATTAGATCGCGATGTTGATCCTTGACACTTTATTTCAATTTATTGTAACTCCAAAGTACTGTAACAGGTTTAATTTTGGATAACCAAAGTTTTGTATTTCAAAAATTAAGCAGGAGAGATAAAAGTTAGACAATTAGTTAATCCTTTAAAAGAATTATTGCAACACTTGTTAGAACCGTTAGAAATTTACAACGAAATAGTTTGAACAAAAATCGAAAATGTACCACTTTTGGTAAAAGCGATAGCAGATAAAATGAAACTAAAATGTGGTTACTTGTCTCGCATAGAAACCTCTGACTTAAGGGTAATTTAAAAACAAATTTAATAACGCTCTCTACTGGAGCATGATTTATCAATTCCACTGAATAACAAAATATAACGAGCCATAACAGCACGTCACATAATGCAAATAATAGATGAAACGTGAATTTTTAAATATAGAGTGCTACACGTAAATTAAGATAAGCAATTGGTGCCTTATAGTATTAAGGTATGTAAACTGCTTAAAATAAAAAGGGGACAATCATCAACTGCCTGCTGGTTGTATGCCCTGTGCTACACTTTTTGCTAGACAAATTGTGAATGATGTGTCGTTATTTTGACATTCGACATTTATTCTCAGAGTTCCAACAGTCACGATTTCTCTGTTTGCAAGGCTATGTAGACATAATAAATGGTCATCTCGAAGGTTTTAGGCGCACAAGTTAAAATTGCGTTGTGGAAACGTACCCTCTTTACAACTTCGACTGAACCCATTTGACATGGTGGCACCGCTACGTCTCGAAACCGGTTTCCTAACGGTTCAGTCTTGCTTCTTCTGTGCCGATTTTCCCGATTTGTGTCGGGTAAACATGCACACGGTCTTTTGTCTTCTGGGGTTTTTAAGCAATCACATTTTAATCGCAGCTTCTGTTTTTGTTGTAAAATTTGCTATGTTGTTGGAGGTTACCGATCAAAATGGTGTTCTCTAAGTCAGTCCTCCATAACTTCGCTAGAGTGCCTCCCTTTTAAATCTCGTCATGGGTGACCACATTTCCGGCCACTATTTCCGCCAGGTAGTTCGACTAGCCACCTGAGTCTAACGTTACAGCAGGGCTTCCATCATAGTTTCCGAAATCAGTATTTGGGTTTTTTCAGGTTACATCTAATTATAATATCTATGTATTTTATGACAGGAACTGTACATTAAACAATAAATGTACACCTAAATTATCTTTTCCATTAACTACGTTGGCTGAATTGTCGTGTTTGTTATTGCGCATGTAAGCCGTTTGTATCAATTCGTTATAGATTACTCACACAGTTGCATTCGAGCGCCTTAAACGACTACTTGGGGATCCAATTATGTTGATAGTTATTACGGAGCGGTATTATATTTTGTTTGAAGTATTATTAGTTTAAAGTGTAAAAATCCGTCTTGAATTCTTAATGACATTGACTTATAAGTAAACCAAGGTTAGGTTAGTATTTCTATTTTGTTACCTACGTGATGTTATTAAGTTGAGGAGCGTTCAGAATATTTTCGATACGTTAAGGTATACTAATTGAATACACGCACTTTTTATGTTAGGCACTTGCTTTTATTATTTTTCTGGCCATTTCTTTAGCAGTGTGCTTTTCTTCAACTCCTCTTTCGTCGTATTTCGACTACACTGTATGGTTCTCCGGGGTGTGTCAGGGTAAGACTAGCCCTGGCTCCCTAAGCCTTCGTTTAGCGATTACCATTAAGTAAATTTACTGCATTTCTCCACCTGTGACCCCTCTCCAACTTTCGGTTGTAGGTTGGCCACTTCGTTATTAGATCGCGACGTAATCCAAAAGTATTGTAACAAGTTTAAATATATTTTATGTTCATTCCAGGAATTTTCATGGTCTTGGCTTTTTAATTATTTTTGTCATATGCAGTTTTGGATATCAACTGCTGCCATATCGCTTTCAGTCACAGGAGTTTGTATTTTATTATTTTATGTCTAAGCCGTTGAATATAAAAAATCGAACAAGAGAGATAACAGTTAGATAATTAGTTAATCTTTATTCAGAAAATTATTGCAGCATTCGAACCAACTGTCAAAAATGTAAATTTTTTCAACAGTAATTGAAAATCGAGTACTTTTGCAATAACGATACTAGATAATACTGCAGAAATGAAAAACTTTTGAATATAGGTAGTCGGATTAAATAGATTTGTTTTGACTCTGGCAATTTGTATTAAGTTTTTGTATCGATATTTTAGAGACAGCCTGTATCCTATATAAACATATATTTACAAATACCTTTTAAAGCTATTAAGAATTAAGCAAACTCGTGCCACATGTTGGCTATTTCCTGGAAATTAGGTCCACATTAGAATTTATGTAATAGTGAAATTTCATTACCGATTACCATAATAATGTGATTTCTTCAACGTTAAATTATTCCTCTGCTGCTGGAGGCAATTATGTTGTATGTAGGCAACCGTTAACGGCGGATTAACGCCAGAATGCTTTATGCAACATTGGGCCCATAAAGACTCAATTAAGTCCGACGGCAGATTCGATCATTTACGACTAAGGCGATAGATGCGAAGTCATGAGCTACAACAGCGCTAACAAGCGCGGAATTGTGCAAGAATCCAAGAAAGTTGCGGGTATGTAGGGGAATAATACTCGGTTTCAGCAAACATTCGATGATTTCATGCAGAGACGTGGTTATCCTCAGTTCGCTTCCTGTTCATCGCAAATAGCAGTCTTCGATGACTCAGTAGCTTTGAATTAGCATGGGAATCTTCAGACGTGTCGATTTTTTAGCTACCAAGAGATGCGATGACATTTAAGGCCAGCATCCAGTAGCCGTGGCTCATTGTTTGAGGAAACGTTCTATCAACAGGCATTTTGATGTGTTAAGCACTAAAGTTAAGGAAGGCCGTATTTTAATATTGTCTTTTAGCATCCGCTTTTTATTGTTAATTGTAGATTCTCCCCAGCTTGCACTTTGGCATTTCAAGAGCTACATATAGGAAGTTCAAGTAATTTGTGCTCGACAGAAAACTAATTAGAGCCTCCGCCGAGTTACAAAAGTCACTCTGTCATTTCGGATCTGATCTTTGCGCTAAATGTCAACAAAAGCACAATCTTCAGCGAACTAATCCATAAATAATGCAGGCGAATGTTTTTGCGGCCTTGTTCGAGGATGACTACAAAGGATTTTGAAAAAGTTGCTCGTTGATATCATTTCCTGGAGCGCTTCTCTGCTTTGGGCGGCTCCTTCCGCGATGCTTCTTTTCCTTCGCCATTAATATTCTGAAGGCCTAGCCTTTAGCTGATTTAAATCCATTTAAATGTAATGACATAATAACATTTAAAAGTCGGCGCAAAGATATGACATATTGCAGCAGCCCATCTGGGGAAGAAATGTTATCGCCGAGGCGAATCTGTCCTTTGCGTTTTTGGACAGGTTCGATTTGGAGAAGTTTGACGGTTTTAGAACATATAATTTATTGTTATGATCGATATCTGTGGGGATATGTTTGATTTGTCAATAACAGGAAATTTATTTATACACGGTGACAGTATTAATGCAAAGCAAATAAAGAAAAAGCATTAAAAGCGACATTCAGTTTATATAGCTTAAGAATATGGCCTCGACAATCGTATTAAACTTTAATAAATAGAAGAACAGGCAGAAGCCATAACGCATTAGAACTTTCGAATTGATCGAGAATATTTGAATGTGTGCTACGGAATTATCTTTAAATAATAGTATATTATATCATGAGGGACTAAAGTGCACCATTTAATCCCGGAGTGGAGTTTGCCTCTAGGGCGAAGCCCGAGGGCAACAACCACTCAAGGGATTTAGGCACTTTAGTCCCGAGGTATATACGCTATTTTTTGCACTTTTGGGAACATTATCATCAAACATTTCCAAAAATTGGGATCGGTCAATTTGGAAACTGACAATTACAATTTATTAAAAACTGAATTGCAGCAGGTCCTGGATAGCCAGAATCGTTTGGCAGTACTGAGGTGTATTGTCAGTATATGTCAAGTTCGAGATTTGCAGGTTAAGTTTTGCGTCCGTGTGTGTCAAATGACAAACAAAACCTAACCTACTAACCACGTGTGTACATAAATTGACTATATAGTTACGGAAACAGTTTTACTTTAGTCCCTAGGGATTAAATGAGCTATTTTAGTCCCTGTTTACGGGGACTAAAGTATCAACTTTAGTCCCGGAAGTGCAAAAAGTATCAACTTTAGTCCTGGAAGTGCAAAAAAACTGTTTTTGAATACTTCATTATTATTTTGATAGTTACACAGATGATGCAGTAAAAGTTGGCACACCCACTTTCCACTCTATTATTAGATGACGATTAGATAATATTTCCACAAGACGACTAGGATACGGACTAATGCTGAGAAATATTAAAGAGAAGTTCAAAAGATGAAGCATAACAATCAATTTCCAAGACTGAGGACCTGTGTAGAAGAAATGCACATAATGTGAAAACAAACGACCGGAAAATTAAAGCGTGTAGTACCTTTAAATACCCGGGATCAATAGGCACATGCGAGAAAGCTGTAACCCCAAGAAATTCGATGGGGAAAAGAACTGCAAAAACGCTATACGGCTTACTGTGGGGTGAAAGCCTCAGCATCATCAAAAAACAACAATTTCACAGCATAGTTGAAAATGTCCTCTATGGAGCTTGCCACCAACTTTGGGGTATATAATTATTCTACTACGAATGACAAATAATTTTAGACTCAAGCCCCAGATTAAACAGACTTAATTACTCTAACCGGTTTCAAATCGTACCAAAGAAATGTTGAAGCTATATAAAGATATCGAAGGGCCGACGAAGGGTGTTCAAATTACTAGGGAGCGTCAAATAATATTTTACAACCGAACAGCTTGCGAGAACTCTTAAACTCGCTAAAGTACTATGCGTAGCCAATTCGCTACGACCTGAAACAGACTTAAAAAAGGTTATAGTAATTAACGAGAATAAACACGATATAAAAAAATATATCAGTTAATGTTAGCACTCATATGAATCACAAACGCGATCCACGCTACAGGCGAAATCCACAAAGCAAGGACTCTCAGCATCAATTGCTAATCGAAGAAATAAAGGACTCGGCAACAAACGGAAATGCAGCAATGTCTCAAAACATTTGGATACCAACTAGTCGTACAAATTATCTGATCATATTTTAATGACTCTGAAATCTTCGAAACACGAATGCCTAATTATAGTAAAGAACAAAGAAGAGGAAACGCCCACATACGTTAATCTTACAGTTGCAAGACTTAAATCGCGATATCATAAAAGTCTCCAATAAAATGTTACGAGCAATTAGACCCAAACATATTCGTTAAATTAATCATACAAATCCGTGGAATAGCGAATGAGCTAGGGCAGCATTTTTGCCCTTGTAGGTTACTAGAAACTAGCCCCGAACTAAGGAAAAGGTTAATACGAAGTATACGCGTGCGCCTAAGTCGAAGACGCTGACAGAGGTGTGCAAGAAACAAAAATATCGCCGCAGGTACTGTTACGGTATAAAACGGTCGTTAAGACCCCTAATAGATTTACGTAGCAATGCTCGCCCCGCGTGTCCCTTCCAGCTCATTTGGCTCCAGCTAAAACTCAATCGGGAGGGGGGGAGGGGTTCGAACGAATGTTCACGGTCCAGGGCGAGGTACCACGATAGGGCTCGTTGACGATAATTGGTTAAAAGAAGGGGATGGGATGGGGGATGTAAATCTCAATTGCACAGACCATTGGCCAAAAGCCGAAATCCAATAGCCGTTGCGTCGCGTTGCTACCACCGAGAGGCGCTCCACAGCTGTAGGAGTTCGCACCTACCTTTGGGTGTTCCTCCTGCAGTTATTTGGGCCCTGTACAATGGACTATACACAGCGCGACAAGAATACAGGTTCCTGTGACTTTAAACGAACATGCACAAATAAAATACAAGAGTTGAGTTAAATGAAAGTGATCTATTAACTCAAAATTTACACACATGAAATTGGACATGTAATATGCATTTAAATAAGCGTTAGTCAACGTTTCACAGTAGTTAATTATCTTAAGACTGAGACAAGACGTCCACTAAAATCTTTTAGTACCTGAATCCAAGAAGCTACAAGTATAGAATACCCGTTTAGGTTTTTCTCTTGGAGTCAAGTTACCACATTTATACAACTCGAAGCGAGCGGTACCTATTTAATATTATACGGCGCCAAAATAACATGGATTATCCATTGAATGTCTGAAATGCGCACACCACTTTTCCAATAAATAGCACTCTTAAGACACTAATAATTCACAGTACCCTTGTGTTGGCGTAGGGTTCCAACAACTGCAGGTTCCTATGAAACCAGACGGGGAAGGCCTCACGTACCGGGGTCCGCTGCGACGTTGCTTGCAGATAGGGCAATTAGGGGACGATCGGACGGGCAAACGCGCGGCCGACAGCTTACTCCGAGATGGCGATGTATTAAAATCCTTCTTACAAAGACTTGGGACTGGATCTTAACGACTAACGACAGAGATCCACCCTGTATGCTTGCACGCACATTTCTTTGTGAAAATCCGCTTGAAGACAGCGAGAGTTTGTACACAACGATACTTACTTAACAAAGGCACTTGTAGCTTATATAACCACCCGGAGAACGGCACACCCCTTTAAACAACTAAGGTTTTAAATGCGGGCACAAATCACCAGATACGTTCACCTAGATTATTCAGGTGGAACTATATTCAATGAACGCGGCCAAGAGCGTTGTATTCGGGATTGCGTCATCCAGGAAAATTTCCTATGTATTCATCTCCCTTCAACTTAGACCACATGTGAGTGCGATGCCGGAAATTGCACCATTCGAGCTCAACGGCATCCCCGGGCCTGAAAAACATCGGCATGCAGACGCCGCGCCGGCCGGGTAACCTGATATCGCCTTTGTTCAATTTGAATTCGGCTGAAGACTGAAGGCCGGGCCGATCTCGGGGTGATTTAGTAAACTGATTAGCGGGACCTGTACGATATGGTAACAATGTTGCCGATTTCGTTCCTATATACATTATATTTGTAACAAACTATTCGTGTTATCCGAAGAAATCGATAAGCCGATTGCCATTATCGTTGATTACTTCTTCTCAAAAAGATTTTTACACATCACTGCCCGTTTCCCTCACTCTGTTATTTAGATCGCGTGTAATAATTATTTCTTTATAATTTGGTATACATTCTATAATATTTACTATCTTTTCGAAGAAAGCCCCTTTCGTCCCGTTGGTAGCGTTGTTATTTATCGCATGTATTCCGACAACATCTGTTCGTTGTACATAAGTTTCTATGTCATGTGACGTTAGTATTTTCACGAAATTCAATTTATGCATAAATAATGTACTTGGAATTTGTACGTCGCTAATACGCCACAATCGGCGTTTGACTCTCACGTCCGCGCGAATTGAAGAAATGCGAGTTCGTGCGCCGGCGCATATGATAATTTCTTGCTCAACCTTTCTTAAATTTCTCCAGAAAATATCCCTAATAGAAAAGCCCAAAAAGTTATAAAGCCAGGATGCTTGACTTGCTGAAGGCATTTCTAGTTAGCTCTAGCTAAAAAGCCATCAGCCCTTAGGCCCTCTGGGCTTAGAGGCAACCGCTAGTTCGAGATCTAGACCCGCCTGAAAAATCTTTCTAAAACCGTAAGGTAATTTTGGTCTCTAAACCCACTTGGAGAATCTTTTAAAAACTTGTGTGGCTTGCTGGATCCAGCACCTATAGATATCTCCTAGAAAACGGCTTCCATGTTGTCTTTGTTGGATCCAGCAAGTGAGGTTTTTTACCTATTCCTGCGTCTCTATGGGCCAGGGCTCCAACACGGAAATGCAGAAACTATGAAATTACGCTTTCTAGAGGTCCACAACCTAATCCGCAAAGCGTTGCGAACAAGCCGTGCACCAGGCTAGAATTAATTAAGGCACCAACTCACCTATTACGAGAGCATTTTAACAGCCAAAAGCGACACCCTGCAGCATTGTCAGGGAAAATCGGAGCCTTTGATGTAGCTCCGAGCTTGCTGCTAGCGCATTGCAAGCGGCTGCCTTCAGGCAAAATTCACTCACATTACTATGTTCCAGGGTCTGCCAAATTGCGTCGAGAGCGAGGTTAGCCCCTGCTAAATACAATTTAGACGTAGAGAGAGCCCAAAACAGTTCGAAAGTACTACCAATATTGGACCAAGTATCGTGGGTTGCAGCCCTGTCCAGGTCGAGTTCTGCAGCGTGCCTTGAATGCATTTAATTTGGTTTTAACATGTATTTTATATTTAATGTGTACTTTGTCTAAATACTTGAGCAGGGATCGTACCCTGGCATTCTGACCACCCTTACCGCTAAATTAAGTTAAGGAGCCAAAGTAATTAAGCAAACTTTATCCAGTCTAGAGTGTTCATTACAATCTACGCTATATATAATCGTTTCATAATGATTGATTTTTATATTTACAATTAATTTCTTATATGGATACTTCACTTTTGGCTTGTTGGTGCTTAGGTACTCCTCTCTAATTATAGTTGTCATATCCCTCTTCACCAACTCTTTTTTTTTCTGGCTGAGGACCGCCTCATCTTTAATTTTTCAACCTATGCAATAACTTCTTTCTGTTTAGTATGTATTCTTTTAGCTATGGTTCTTTCCTTTCTAAACATTCTTTGTATTTCCAGGTCGTTATTTTGGAATTGTCTGGCATTACATTTTTTCTTTAGTTGTAAATAATTTCCCCTTTCTCTCCAAATCCTTTGGGCTGGCTTCCTTGGCTCTGTGGGATTCCAAAAGGGTTGGTCTACTCGCCTGGGGCAGAGTTGGGTAGCTGGCCCAAAAAATGAAAATCTGAAGTAGTAAATGAGGTAAAAAGTACTTATAATAGTTTCTTATATTTTTAAACCGTCCTCTAACCTGCTTAAATACGACTGATCAACTAGGCAACAAGTTAAAATATGAAAGTTTTAATATTGTACAACGTTTCCTCACCTTCTAGATTAAAATTATTGGGCAGTCACAGTCTTGGGCAATTAATGAGTTATATTTTATTATACTTCATAGCTATTGAGTAAGTTTCTTTAATCTACGCAATTTTTACACTACAACTTTAACATTTTTGTGTTCTTTAATATATAACAGTGTTTAATAATTTAGATACTTTTTATTCATAAATGTTATCTGTGTCATATTATTTTTTTTAAAATGTTAGCATGACATTATTTATATTAGAATAACATACTTATTTAAACAGTGACTTTTGCGTTGTTGTTTTACTATGCTGATACGTTTGTGCTGAGTTGGCAATTTACACAAGTTTATGTAACACATATTTTAGTACAAGTTTGTGTTGATTTATACTATTTAAAAGTTTAAACAAAATCTTGAAGAAGTAAATTTAAGGTTAGCCCTCGTTTATTCCTGCTGAACTATACTTTGAACTATACTTTGAATTGTTTGACTGCTGTTGTCATCTTTTCATATAAAGAGTTCGCCAGACTTTTATTGCTAATAAGCATGTAACGTTACATTTATTTACAAAGCCGTGTTGCAGTTAGATTAGCAAACCTCCCATCCGTCAACAATTTGGCACGAGTTACTTCATCCACCAACGCATAGCTAAATGTTAATATTTATAGAAAAATTTACCTAAAGAAATATGTTAATGACTCGTTTGTTCCACATCTAATTTGGAGCTCCAGCAACCGAGGTGCTCTAGGCGAGTGCTAGGATTTCCTAACAATGCTTTAAATGTATTCTTTACAAAACACCTTAAATTATCTGGGTGTCTGGTTTAATTTGGCCGATTCTGTCTCAAGTTTAACAAATTCTGGTTGCGTGTTTGCTTGACAATGCAGTTCTCTGAGGACAATTTGCATACAGTTTGTGCAATATTCATATTAGCTTAGAAAATGGGCCGAGGCCTAATTTACTTACTTCCTAAGCTATTAGATTTAAACCTCACTGCGTCCAGTCGTAATTTTTAAATTATGCTTACGATATTTCATATCGACACTTGAAACACTGGTGTTGAGACAGCTATCAGATTTCTCCTTTGAAGAGTTTTAAAAATTAACCCCTAAGGCAGTTTGTGTAGCAATGGCGAATCGCCGCGTTAATCTTAGATAAATCGCATCTCGTCAAGTAACATATCGTGAACCTAACTTTTTATTTTTCTCTACTGCAAGATCCGCGCGCTCGGCTGGAGGTTGGTAAATCTGGAACAGTTCTCACGATGTGATGCAATTTTCTAAATGCAGCCGTAGACTGCTTTGGTTTGCTCAGGTAAAGGAACGAGCAGTAAAGAGATTTAAAATATTTTATTGCTATTTTTAAAACAATACTTCGGTGGTTTTCATTAGGTATAAGGCAAGCGTCACGATCAAGAAATATAATGATTTTAAATGAACCTGTGTTTAAAGCTATCGAAATTGTATGTTCCCTCCACGATATGAATGAAGGAATGAATAGAGCTTCTCTTTAAATTTTAGAATATTTATGCAAATAAAAGCATTTTTAGAAGCCTTGATAGTTTTCAATAAATATAAAACGTGTTTAATACATTTACAAAAGTATGTTTATCAAAATTAGATCATATAATCATTTTATTGTTAGTATTGTTGCTTAAGAATTAAGAATGTTTATTTACAAATGCAAGACATTATCACATTTTCTAATAACTTCACTTGTTTCCTCTAAAAGTTGGAAAAATATTTGCTTATCTAATATTTACCAGTAAGTCGTAAATAGTTATTTTGCACATTTTTGACATAATTTTTCATTAAGCCAAATCTTAGAATGTTATAAAAAGCAAGCCTTTCAATAGATCAATATAAACAGTCAGTGGCATATATAGCAATTTACTTGGGGGCGCGGGGGGGAGGGGGGGCATGGTTTGTGTTTTGTCTTTCATGTTTCAAATCCGAAAATGTTGAATTTACTTGCTTAAATGATTGACTGTCACTGGAATGAACTTCTATCAACAAGATTCACACAAGTGATTGCAATAAGACAAAATTTGAATAAAATGCAGTTGGTTGGGTATTTCAATCACATTTGTTGCATTAGGTTAATGTACTCGTATTAATTTAGCCAGTGGATCTCAAAAGTCTGCTTCAGACATATCGCGTTTTTTTCCCGTAGGTGATTAATTTTTAGTGAAATGTACTCTAGGGAGGTCAATATACACCCATTTAATTTAATGGCCATACTCATAAATTACCCTGTATACACCACTATAAACAGAAGTTTAAAGTGTGTTTAGCCGGCTCGTACATCGAAAGAACAAAATTTACGATAATATCTTATTTTAAAATTATTACCTACATATTTTGGAAAGTTACTGAAATATTTTGTAACTTGATAATAATTTTAAAACAGTACCCAACGACTGGTCGATAAATATTGTAGTAAATAATTGAATTTTTAGTACGTCATAATTTGCATCAAAGAACATATTGTTTGTATTTGATGAATCAATAAACTGTAATATATTCGGACTGCTTTAAATATTTTTTAACCATTAACCTGATATACCAAACAAGATATGTTTGTTTATGTTCTTTGTGGCCAATTATGACGTACTAACCTCACTTTCTTAAGTAGCACATGTTTTGCTGTATAATTCTCTACAACTTTAAACTGTATTGCTGCACAGTTTTCAGAAATATTGGCTTAAATACAAGAGTTTTCTTTTGAATTGCTGCCCTGAGGAACGAAACCCAATTATTTACTATTGTTTATTAAATCTTCGTGAAATGTGTATTTTTGTTAAACATTCATTGAAACAATTTCGGTATTATTTATTTTATGTGTGACCGGAATGAATTGGTCTACTTACTTAGTGTACTTGTCTACCAGAGTAACGAACATAAAATGAAATAATTCTGTGCGCCAGTTTGAGAACCATTACTTAGTAGGTTGCCAAAAATGTGCAATTTCAAACGCAATTAAATGAAAATAACAAACTAGATCATTGAAAATGCAATAGTGAATGTCATTTTACTAGAGCAAGTAAAGCTTTGATGAAATCTTAAGCGTGCTAATAAATGGTGTTGCCCCATCGATTCAACAACACAACGCACAGGTGAAGTTCGAGGAGATTTTAAGGATCCCAGTCGAAAACGTTGGCCTTAGGCTCAACAATACAGTCTTGATAAACACAAAAATAAAACTTAGGAGGATTTGAAGAAGCCCCATCGAGAAATGGTAGTTATTTCCACAGATTATATAATTATAGCTAGGTGCATGACTAAATAACTGCCCCTTCACGGAGCTTTAATGGAACTTTAGGCATCGGCTCGTAACAAACGCCTGCAGTAGATTGCTTCAAAAATAATTAGAGTCGTCCTTAGCGAAGGAGCTGCCTAATCCATTGTTTTGACGAGGACATCATTTTTATTAACGTCCCTTCTAATATGAAGCTACTTTTTAGTGAGTGTAACAATCAGCGAGTATACACTCTTGCACAGTTTAAAAGCGAAATAGAAGAAGCTCGCAGGCTTACCGTAAACTCACGTGTGGCTCATTCAGACGACCTTCGGCGGAAGCAAGAATCACGACGCGGAATATTCGAACCATTGGCGCTAGGTAACTTTTAGCTCATAACAACGATAATTCTAGAAACGACATAAACTCTCAGACAGATTTCGTCGCAATTTTGTGTGAAATATTAACACAGTTGACTGAAAATTATTCAGGCGGGAACAGGCGCTTGGGTTGGTAGCTGCCCTTGAACGATCCTCCGAAAATAGCCGTAGCTTCTCATAAATCACACCAATAGAGCTACTTATTCATTAGATTGTGCATATTGTGATTGTATACAACTACTATAAAGACAGTTTTAAGATAGGTTGCATTAATCGACATATTCAGTAGTTATATCCCTAGTGCATTCTGTATATTCGATTATTTCTCGAGAACGCGAAGCGTTCGAGAGAAATACTCGAATTATACAGAATGCACGCGGGGAATATTGCAAGACTATTCCTCGAAGAAATGTCTTCCTTTGTATACCATACTATTCATTTTTAAAGAGTTTTCAGATTTCTTTCTAAAATTGCTTGTGTACCTAGCTGGTTTGCTCTTCTTCCCGCAAATACCCCATATTACACTTATGCAAATACCCGGGTATTGCACTAGTGCAAAATATTCGCTGTATTCGACTCTGATTGGTTTAAATTTTGAAAATTGATTGATGGGATTGGTTTATATTATCTGAGGGGAATAGTCAATAATATTTATTTTACAAAAAAGGGTTACCAAATATTTTAAATCAAAAGAACCACTTATGTTCAGCTCTAAGTAATGCAAGAAACCAATAACGAAGACTGAATGCGTCTTAGAGAGCGTGCATTCCAAAAGTAATGTCTGGCCAACTCTGATTGCAGGGTAGTCAACTATCTGTTTGTCTACTTTTCATGATGCTGTGCAATGAAAAAAAAAAAGGGTGTCACTATCGCTCTATATATTGTGTATCAAAGTATTAATAGGGCGCTTTGACGGTCTCATCTTGTCGGTATATATTTTTTTGGCCTAAATGGATGTGATATAAAGAGATAAAGAGATATAAGAGAAAATGTGAATTTTTAAGATTATAGTTTATGATTACGTAACTGAGCATTGAATTAGTACATGGGTAAGCCAATCGCCAGCGTGACCGAGCGGTTAGGGAGCTCAGGCTGCGCTGCAACGGTACTGGGTTCAATCCCCTTATCTGGCAACTGGCTGGCGGCCCACCCAGTCGCTTTAAAAATTGGGTATCGAAACCACAATTGTGGAAGTAGGAAAAGTAAGGCAGTGGTCGAAGGCGTGATGCTAACTACATCACCCAGTATGCCGTTAACGGTGTGCCAGATTGACTGGGATTCCGAAAGAAATATTTCGGCGACCGTGACTCGCCCTGTCTAGGCCATGTTCCTACATGGAATAAAGTGCCCGAACTTTAGTTGCCACATTATTATAACAAAACCGGTTTTAATTCACAAAGCTTACTTCGTCTATTTTTTAAATGGAATATACATAGCGGAAATATTTTAATTATGATGCAGTACGCAGTGAATTATTTTATCTACGTCGAATACATTTTAGATCATTTGTTAAAAATGAATTAATTTAATAGAAAAATTTAATGAAAAATAAGACAAGCGAATAGGCAAAAGAGCGAACAAAAACATTTCAAATCTGCCGAACCACAATAAAAAGAAAACATTTCCGCTACGAACATGAAACTAAAAAAGCAGGCAAATGCTAAAACCATATTACTCAAATTATGTACAGCGAGAGAATCAAATCTAGGATAGAAGGAAACAGAGAAAACTACGAAAATATATATGTTGTCAGAAGTATAAGGGAAAAATAAGACGAATAAAGGGAAAAATTAAAAGGTGTGGCAGCTATTACAAAAAATATTAAAAGCAAATTGACAGACACTTAAGAAAAAGACACCATGGTTAATTTCTGACTTTATAAAATGATTAGGACACAAGCAGATGAATAAGAATAGTAGTAAACTTAGAATAGAAATATAACACTGCTACATTTGTTCACTTGATTAAGTTCTATAAACAACGAATTTTCTTTAAATTGTTATTTAAACCATACAACCATCTATACTAAAACGCTACACTATTGACAGCAAACTAACAACATCGATATTTTTATTACCAATACGCCCATATTTATTTCGTTCAATGCTCACCGCGGAGAATTGTATTCCATGTATGATGATTTAGCTCAATTCTGAAATGTCTAGATAAATAACTACGAGATACAGGTTGTTTGTATTTAATTTCTTTTGATTTAGATTTGGTACACTCACACATATTATCAAACACAATATATTAATTAGCGGAATTTGAGTTAATAAGTTAATGAGTTAATAAATCACTTAAACGTAATTTAATTAGTTTGTGTTTTTTATTTTTACGTAATTGTGAAAATAAAAGATGCGCTTCGTTATCGAAAGGCCTGAGCGATAAGCATTGGGTAAGATGGTTTACGTTAGGATTTCTTCAAGTGTCTAATGGGGCCATAACTTAGTCAGGGTTGATCTTGCTATTCACTTTGCTTGCATAATTCCCGCATACTATTAATTTGACGAATATTTTACAAAAATTTAATAACTTTCAGAGTTTTTTTTAAATATAAGAAACCCCGTACATTGCTCTAGTTCAGTAATTTAATTCCTGGGTTTGTTTTGAATCTAATAAAACCCGTCTAGTTTTCATATATTATACCTTACTTCTGGGTGACTATGAATATAACATTTGCTAATGTCGATTTTGATGTAATTGTTCTAGCTGTGATTTTATTTAATTGATTTTACTATCTGGTTTGTGTTCAACCGTTGATCTTATAAACGAATTTTCGAGATTTCCTATTCGTGGGTACTGGGTACTACAATTTTACTTCTAGTAATTTTTCTTAGTTTATTTGTTCCAAACTGATGTCTTCTCGTCTCTTTTTAACATTAGGATTGTACGTTAGAGAGAGGGAGAGGGAGGAAGAGGGAGAGAGAAGGAGAGGGAGAGAGATGGAGATGGAGAGGGAGAGAGAGAGGGAGAGAGAGGGAGAGAGAGGGAGAGAGAGAGGGAGAGAGAGAGAGAGAGAGAGAGAGAGAGAGAGAGAGATGAACTCAATGTTAAGCGAAGTTTGTTTGGACTGCTGGTTAGCTTGCTGAAGTTTACGCTAGATGGTAACTGGCGTCCCTTTTGTTTTTGTTGAGTGGTTATTAGAACCGTTTATCTACTCTAACTCACGACCACTAACCGTCGAGTATATCGACTTAGCTTGGGTCTAAAGGGACTCTTCTATTTTTGTAAAGGGTGGGACAAACTAGTCACTTTGTTTTTGCGATATTCGTATCAATGAATTTGGTTTTGAACATCTCCAGTTAGATGTATGGAAATTAATAAGCGTGGGAGATGTAGTAATAATAATAATAATAATAATCCATTTATTGGGTTCTAAATAAGTACAAACCTTGTATATGAAGATAAAAATAAAACAAAACCCAAAGGGAACACAATCATCTTACTTGCTAATAAAAACAAGCAGCTGTTCTTCCCTGCGCCCCTAACTTAAAACTAACTACATCTAAATGTCGCAAATGTCGAAGCCGATGCCAGCGGACAGGCACCAGGTTGCCGTAACTATTTAAGAAAATTTGAACTGAAGCGATTTTATATTTGTGATGCTTGATAAGAGAGTAGATATTTTCGAAGTTGAGATTTAAAACAAAGAGGTAATAGTATTTTGAATTTGAGAGGTAACTGATTATATTGTTTGTAGATGTTATATGAAAATGAGCGTTTAAAAATTTCATATTTATGTA
Source organism: Agriotes lineatus (assembly GCA_940337035.1). Taxonomy (NCBI): domain Eukaryota; kingdom Metazoa; phylum Arthropoda; class Insecta; order Coleoptera; family Elateridae; genus Agriotes; species Agriotes lineatus. The sequence goes on from CALNHX010008908.1 coordinate 17,401, forward strand.
GCGGAGGTGTAAGCAAACCACGATAACGGACATTCAAATTGTGTACATCTGTTCTGAAGCTTAATCTTTCGAACAGATATCCTGAATGTTTGGTGATTATAATTTTGTGAAAAATGCACAATGAATGATACTTTCTCCTGTTATTCATATTTAGCCAGTTATAGCATATGATAGAGTATGAGAAATATGATCACGTCGTCTAATACCGTAAATAAACCTAAGACATGCATTTTGTACTTTTTGTATTCTATTAATATCCAAATTATCAAGACAAGAACCGTAGACTACATCACAATAATTGAAGGTCGATAATATGAGGGAATCACAGAGCATTAATTTTAATTTTTTATTTAAAATAGTTTTAGTGCTATAAAGGATTTTGAGTTTTGCAAAAGCGCCTTGGATTAATTTGTTTATATGTTCCTTAAATCTTAAATTACTATCTAATATTAGTCCCAAATTTCTGGCAGAATTAATAACAGGAATCAGCACGTCATCCATGTAAATTTTAATTCGATCAAAGGCATTAGTTCTGGATTTAACTTTTCCAAAAAGCAGACAAGCAGATTTAGTCGCATTTATTTTTAAACAATGTTGTTTGGAAATATTTACTAGGTTCTTCAGGTCTTCATTTAAAGTGCTTATGGCAGTATTAATATCATTGGGCGCAAATGAATAGTAAATTTGTGTATCATCTGCAGCTATGCAGCTAGAGAGAAGAAATTGCTTGTATATACGCAGTAAAGTAAGGGACCTAATATAGAGCCTTGAGGTACCCCGGAATTTAGTTCAAGAGCTGAAGACGTGAAACCATGAAGAATTACTTTTTGCTGCCGGTGTTTTAGGTAAGAACTGAACATATTAACTGTATCAAAACTGACGCCTACATAATGTAAAATTGCAAGTAAGAGGTCATGACTTAGTAAGTCAAATGCTTTACTATAATCAATTAATACGAGCACAGTTAAATTATCTTTATCGACGGATTGAAATATGTCATCCGTAACGTTAAGTAAAGCAGTTGAGCAACTATAATTTTTTCTAAAGCCCGATTGGTGATTTGGCAATAAATTCGATGATAACAGATAACTGCGAAATTGTGATTCGATTATTTTCTCTAACACTTTAGATAGGGTAGGTAGGATGCTTATAGGTCGAAGATCTTTTAATTCTGATGGCGAGTTGACTTTAGCGATAGGATGAACAAGAGCTTGTTTCCAAGCTGATGGAAATGTTGAGGTAGTAATACAACAATTGATAATGTGCGTGATGTAGAAAGATAAATGAGGAATACAGTACTTTAACATGATTGAATTGATTTGGTCATTACCTCGTGAAGTGGTTTTTATTGATTTAAGCAGTTTATTGACTTCATCCTCAGTGACACTAATTAATTTAAAAGTTTCATTTACTTTGCCAGAAACGTTGTTTTGATAAAAATGTAAAAGCTCTAAATCTGGAGGATTACCACCGCATGCGGAGTTTACAAAAAATTTGTTGATCTCATTAACATTTCCCAATTGATTAGGAATATTTGTATTTTTATTTTCTTCGTATGAATGTTTAATTTAATTAAGTTTTTCCAGATATCTTTTACGTTGTCATGCGCAGCCGAATACTCCAGATAAGCATGCTTTTCTCTGCGAATAGAGGAAGTCACTAGATTTCTGAGTGATTTATAGTATTCCCATTTACCTGTAGCAGCGTGCGAAGAGAAACAGCAAAGCAAAATAGTTTTTTTTTACTAGAAACCGATTTATGAACCAAAAATAACCAAGAACTGTCGAACTGAGCATAGGAAAATCAAATGAATAAAATTGAAAGAAAAATAGAAATTTATAAGCATTTTTAAAGTATTACTAGTTTAGAAGAAATTGGTAGATCCCTTAATAAGCAATAATAGTAATAACAATTTTTTGTACAAACTAAATGCACAACAGAACCTGCATAAAAATTCAAATAAAGTTGTTTTGTCTACACGAAGCTTTAGACTGTAACTAATCGCAGTAGCCGTGCTTGTACACATTACATGTTCTTTAGCAATACCGCAACAATGAAAATAAGACACATTTGTTTACCTCTTAATGAATTGCCATTTTGAAACGAATCCATGGAATTCCTCGCAAATTCAGGGATGTATGTCAAGAATTTTCCGGCGGTTGAAAACTCCAACATTAATTGCCGCCGGTTTATCTGATTATTAGCGCACCTGGGCGTCTAAAGAACCGACATTTAGCAACAATCAACAATTATCGATAAGCATTCAGCACTAAAGAATGTGGTTAAGAGATGGACGAGCAGGTATCACTTTGCTCCTATCAGAATTATAAATAGAAACGTGACGATGGCGCGTTTTTGCACCTTGCCTTCGGTGCCGGTGGTGCCGAAGATGCTCAAATTGTCGGTTTTATTGTGGTTTATAATTAAGTGCGGTTTTTCTGAGATTACCTTGGGCAGCTTTGCTGGAAATTGGATCATCACGGCCTTGGCCGCTCTAAAGCTATTAACGGTTATTTTCGTTTTCTAATTACACGCGAAAATTGCTAACTGCGACGAATTTTCGTTTTTCTTTCCCAACTAATTGTGTTTTGATTATACGTAAATCGTTTCCTTGTCTTGGGGCAAACTTCTGATCTGATGCAAACAATTTATTGGTAAAATCTAGAAAATTTGCTAACTATTAACACATCAATAATTAGTAAATTGCTTCCATTGATTGATTTGGACAAGGCCTACGCCTTAAGCAAGCATTAATTGGCCATTGTGTGTCTACTCAATAAGATTATTTAATTAGACTTTCTACAGAAACCGCAGCGATGTTTAAATCAATTCCATATCGGAGAATTTAGGTCACATTTTTACTTATATCTGCAAGATGCTCCTCAATGTACTCGTATATTTGCATCAGCCAGCTGATGATCGTTTCTGGAGTTTCTCTCGATGGGCAATATTTTACCCATTTGTAGAAAAGCTTGCTATTTTGCAAGCCTGTTCTGGGTCAATTGAATGGCGTGTGCATGATCCGGATCAGTCGTAATTGACCGGTATGTGGGATGGAATCTTGGCATTTGGGCGATTTACGGATCTTCAGCGCATGTTAATGTGAACCAGATCTGGTTCGTTTCCGAGCAAATATTTGTGCTGACATTTTGGACCTGCCTATATGGTAGAATCCTGGCTTAATTTGCTCGTTTCCTTTTCATTACATTATTTATAACGTCATCCTGCCATGCAAATTATGTTTAACCTTTAGGGCGGTTGGAGGTTAGGATATTTTCTTGAACAAGATTGGAGCAAGTACACGATGATGTATGTATGTATGTATGATGCAAGCTCTAGGCTCGCTGCTTTGCATTTACTTGTTATGTAAAGCGAATTGTCTGCCATGGGGAATAGATTAGGGGTACAGTCTAAGTATGTATTGTGCTTTTGTGTGGAATTCCTAATGTATTATTATTATCTAAAAGTTCCTTGTGGTGTAACAGTCTAAATTTATGTTTAAATAAAATTTCACTACACCTACAACAACTTAAAATTCAGCAGCAACAGTGCTCTCAATTTCTCCGTCACTTTGGTGATTGTGTGTAAATTTCTTACATAATTTTGTGCTACAAATTCAAGGAAAACCGATAAGTATGAATCGATTTCCTATTCCTGTAGTCAGGGGCGTCTCTAGCTTACCCGCAGCCGGGGTGTAAAGTCTCATTTGCCGCTCCCTCTGGATTGCGAGTGATTAGGGAGGTGAGTGATTTGAGTTGAGTGAAGCGAAGCATTCTTAATACAAACCAAACATTTTTATTTATTATTAATCTCAGAATCTGATTCCAGCAAAATATCAATTACAATATTAAAAGTATTACCTATTTGTCCCTTTTCTACAACTAAAATGAACTTACCTTGATTTTCTTCTTTTAGTGTATCATTTATATCTACAGCTACGTTCCCACTAATAGGCATTAAGAAATTACCTGACCATACCTGAATAATTAGATCCTTAAGGGAGCATTAAATGTAATGTAGGGTTGCATTGCCCCAACCCGTTAATGTTGTTAGTGTTGAGAGAAGTTTTACCCCGGCTAGTGTGTCAGTCAAGACATGGAATTGTGGTTAATAACCGACATGGGAACAATACGGTATAATAAACGGAAAACATCTGTTGATTATCTCCAATACTAACGAAGTTACATACACAATAATAAAAAGAAACTAGCTCTTTGGGACGTCCTCTGAATGCAAGCTATTTTATGATTTTTAATTATTTATTTAGCAAGCCCCGCAAGGGTTGATAACTTAATAAGCAGTGGCCTTAACGGGGCTAGCTGTTCTCTATAGCTAAGGGAGGAAGACGCAACTGAAACCCGAATCACTTACGCAATGCATTTTTCAAAAATTTGTTTACCTTAGAAGTTAGCAGAGCGGGATGGGATTTTGACAACATATGTCCTGGAGAGCGTCGTCGAAAGGCTCAGGGGAAAACTATGACGCTGCCTCTTCGAAGATGATGCCCAAATCAAGACTGTTACAAAAGACGGTCGGGAAAGATAGCAGTGCTTCGTGGGGTTGACGGTGGCAGATGGAAATATGGTAGTAGTGAGATTCACTTTACCGTGAACTGGAGGTAGCCCGATACAATGCGACTCGCTCAAGTAAGTACACCGAGCTGAATCTTGAATTGGCGGAGCTACCTGCGCGGTAGCTCGGGAATCAGGAGCGTCGAGGTGGCTTAAATAAAAAACCCCGGCTAAGGATCGAAAAACGAAATTTACAGCTCGCCGGCTTAGTTATTTCCCTCTACGCGAGGCGTAACGCAAAGGTAAATCCTCAATGCAACGTCAGACTGCTGGTGGGCGCTGCTTACCTGCAAGTTGAAGCATGCTCACAAACGACTGAATAGGGCTCCACTTTGCCCAAATTGATGAAGAACTAAATGGGTCCAAAAGTGCGTCAGAACCGAATCGATAACTCTGGGAATGTGTTAATTAAGTTATCTAGCTATTAAGTAAATTTACGTATCGTAATATGTACATTACGTTTTAATAGTCATTGTGCACGCTTCCATTCTTTTATGGCATGCTGTCGCTTTCTTGTGTATTGAAATATCATTAAAGATAAGTATAGTTAAAATTACACCATCGAAGCGTATTAAAATTCTTAATTTTGGAGAGCCACGGATCGAAAATTATACATGAAAGGATACTAACAGTGTATGGTGAGAATGGACCAAGTCTGTATAAAATAAAATACTGATCAAAAGAGTTACGTTGGGGTCGTGAATCAATAGAGGACGATTCAAGACCAGCGCAGCCGAAAACTGCAACGAATCCTGAAATTTGCAGAAAACTATAATCCACCGTTGATTATTCTATTACACTTGATCACACTAATGCAAAAATTAAGATTCCTAGAGCTAGATCAACCGCAGTGTAGCTCCGAGGTGGTCCTTGCAACTAGCCTTAGAGGGGAACTCTCTTAGTAGTTGACAGTTATGCAACGAAAACTTTACTGCTAGCCTCTAAGCTTTACCGCTCGGGTTCCGTGAACCCCTTGCACCCCCGCTTAAGAGGGCCCTCCCTGTGGTAACATTGTTTGCCAAGTTTGCACCTTTCGTCTTCTGACCTTACAAAAAATCGCGCAGAAGTTAACGTAGATGCAATGTTCTTAACAGTTTGTTTAACAACTTAGCTAATTGCAATTAAATTTGTAAACACATGAATATTTATATGTGCACATCTGCTACTTTTCAAATTTTCTTAACATTAGAATATGGTTATTAACACTTTTTGTAGTGCAGAAAAATTGTTAAATTATGTGTGAGGTCAATGATTTTAAATTTGATTCAGTTTAAAGAATTTAAAAATACAAATAAAATATATTTTCCAAATGAGGTTTCGTATGAGCCCATATCATACAGTTTAAAGGCTTGTTAAGAGAGAGAAATAATGAATCTTTTAATATACAGGGTGTCTCAAAAAGAATGGGACACCGATTAGTCAGAGATTCCTTAGGTTATAATAAATCGATTAAACCTAATATACCTTAGTACAAAGTCCCTCCAGTAAAAAGTTACAGGGCCTTGAAGTTCAATTTTTTATTTTGTATTTTTTTGTTAATTTCCGCAGATGTAGGGATATCAATTTAAATTTTGGTATACATGCTTACTATTATATAATGCACTAATACAAAAATTTTCATCAACTAGACTTAAATCTAAGAGGCACTTTACCTATCTTTGAAAACTTTTTTTAGCTTTAACTTCGTTATCTGTAAAATTTTTTGAAATTTTAGGTTATTATCTGAAAGAGAATTAAAATACACAAAAATAATGTACTCTTAGTTCATAAGCGTAAAAGCAACCGTTTGCCTTAAAATGCTCATCAAAGGTTTTTGGTTGTCATTAAGACGTGCAATTATCAAGTAGCCATGATCACAAAAACAATGGTCATCTATTAAAAATCAATTATAAATTAATTAATGACATTAGTGACATAAGAATTTGTTCTTTTATGTTTAAGAAAATGCCGTTACATAACGAATTCTCCAATGCTGCGAGGTTCGTTATGTTGCAGCATTTTCGTAAGCACAAAAGACAAAAAAATGAAAATACCAACGTCATTAATTGCTTTCTTGATGTTGTTTACTAGATTACAATCATTATCCATTGTTTTTGTGATCATGGCTACTTGATAATTGCACGTCTTAATGACAACCAAAAACCTTTGATGGGCATTTTAAGGCAAACGGTTGCTTTTAGGCTTAAGAACTAAGTGTACATTATTTTTGTGCTTTTTCATTCTCTTTCAGATAATAACCTAAAATTTCAAAAAAAGGTACAGATAACGAAGTCAGAGCAAAAAAAAGTTTTTAAAGGTAGGTAAAGTGCCTCTTACAGTCAAGTCTAGTTGATGAAAATTTTTGTATTAGTGAATTACGTAATAGTAAGCATGTACACCAAAATTTAAATTGATATCTTTACATTTGCGGAAATTAACAAAAAAATACAAAATAAAAAATTGAACTTCAAGGCCATGTAACTTTTTACTGGAGGGACTTTGTACTAAGGTATATTAGGTTTAATCGATTTATTATAACCTAAGGAATCTCTGACTAATCGGTGTCCCATTCTTTTTGAGACACCCTGTATATTAAAAGGTTATAGGAAATATAAAGTAAACCAAGGAAAAAGTATATCAAATGAAGAACTAATAGAAATAAGCAGACGAAATCGCAAAAGGCAAGAACAGTACCCGTACCTGACTAGATACCTACCTATAGAACTACAGCAAAGGATACAGATTGATCACCATTACCATTAACATCATAGTATAACTCGCTCACAACTTTTTTTTATTGTAAAACCGATTTAAGACACTGCAAAAGGCTAAAATGGGACGCGATAGTTTAGTGTGGGAGAGAGGGGTGAACATCAAGCTCGGATTGCATTAGAAGGGAATAGACATATAGACAATCTGGGAAATTGTTGGATGCCACTGCTGATATCTCGAGGGTGCAGAGAACCTTTTCATGGCGTCTGGTTAGGTTTTAAATTAAAAATTGTAAATGAAAAGGAGAGTTTTCTGCTTTCAATTTTACACGCAGTTGATAATACTTCAAATAAAAAGAACTGAAATATCAAAACATGTATTAATTTTAACTCTTCAAAGTATAACTCTTTTGAACAAAGGCAGCGCAGATGCACGTATGTACTACAATTTAACCTGGTTGATGACTTCACCCTCTTGCTAAAAATAAAGGAATCCACAACTTACGGTGCTTAATGGCATTTGACAGCTTTGTAATGCCGCAGTGTTTTAATAAAGCAAGACAGAATAAAGCCTGAACTAGTCATTCAAGACGATCAAGATATTGCATTAACTTCCTTGTAATCTACTGATAGGTATTTAGACCATGTAGAATTCAAATCAGAGCAAATTACATAAATAACACTTAGCTGAAAATAGCAGAACAGCATTGTTCTGGGATTTTATATTCCAACGGCAGTCGCGTTCAGCAGTCACTGAAATTTGTTAGTTTGAAAAAAAATAAGAAGGGGTTGTAGAGTCCTACGGACTGATAACTGTCCAAGGGTTGATGCAGATGGATAAATTCGAACTAATTCGAAGCTGAAGTGCCTCAAAGAATTATCTTAAGAGACGCGGTACGTCAAAGATACTTCGAGAATGGCCCACTAGTCCCGTTTTGTTAATTCGATAATTGGCTGAGACTCTGGAGCTGGCACATGGGGCCTCCCAAGAAGTTCAGGCGCAAGTTACTTCCCGATGCGTGTGTAGTGACTCTATAAGGACAGTATGGCCAATTCCAAACTACAGCATTATGATTAGTTTTTTCTATAACCAGCGTACGGCAACCTACGGCCTTCTAGATGTCGTAGCTAAGAGGTTGACGGAAAAACGATGTTGATGGTTAACCACGATTGTTTCGTGTGGGTTTTGATACGCCAAGATGTGAGAATTACGTGTGTTGTTAATACTATTCCTTGCAAACTGGACATCGTCCGTAAAAAGTATTTTGGAATAACCTCCAAACTTTAAGTAACCACTGGCAATACCGTACTCGATTTTCTAAATCGTCAGGAAGTAAATGCTGGACTTCTTGTAAATAGGGATAAAGCCCATCATGGTGCAGAATTCTCCATACGTTGGTTTGAGGAATTCCCGTTGTATGAGATATTCTACGAATATTGGTAGAAGGACTTCGTTCAACTGCATTTAAAACTACTCCAGCGTGCCCATCTCTATCTCTTTCTACACGACGACGTGGGAAAAATCCTGTCTCTCTCAAGCAACGAAAAACGTTTGAAAATGTTGTGTGATGAGGAACAATGCGATCTGGGTATCGCCTGAGGTACTCCGCAGCTGCAGCACGTCCACTTCCATTGCAAAAACCATACACGAAAACCATTATCGTCATATGCTGCATTAGTAAAATGCGGCATAATGGCTTAAATTAATGAGACAAAAATCATTCAGCATTAACTACTACAGTAAACACGTCATTAAACTGTTTTTTGTCAAACAAATTCGTCAAGGCTAACTCGTAATGACCCACGGAATATATGATATAAGTTTGTCGGTCGAGTCGGGTGTTCCACGATTTTTTAATTTCATTGATATCTCCGAAACAAAGAGGAATTCATCTATAGGTCATATAACATTTTTTGATGGTAATGACATCTGGAATATATGGTATAAGTTTGTCGGTCGAGTCGTGGAACACATATGGTGTTCCACGACTCGACCGACAAACTGAATAAAGTCGTGAATAAACGATCAAGTGGGTAAAACGCAGATAAACTTATGAAAATTAATATCCCAGTTGCAAGATTTTTTAAAAATGAAAAGAGGGTAGAAAAATAACAGATTTTGTTATCAAAAACTGGTGACAGAATGTAACTGTGAATAAAAGGTTTTTCGCCGTAAAAATGTGGTAAGCTCGGGATTCCTCGTTCGTCGGTGATAGTATGTGGATACTAACCGAGCGTGCTTGAAGCAGATTTTGAGGGCGGATGCCACTTTCAAACGGACTGAGCTCCAGGTCATATTGACGATTTAGGAACCACGGAAAGCGTTGCATAGTTTTTTGCCTGTTAAGTACAGGGTATGTATAGTTGTTTTTGCGTCAACCTGATTCTATTTTCGTAATTCGATATTATAGCAACAAGTATTAGGCGAAAGAAATGCAGTAGTTTGGGAATCTCTTCTTAAGAAGTTCATTACGGAGTTTTTGCGATTGCTTGCGGTCAGATGACAACTGGCGTTTAGCGGCTGTCAGAGGGACAGTTGGGTAGAACGACCGACATTTGGGGTATTGTCGGTTGATTGAGCTCCTCAGGGGCTGGTCGTCCATGCCACAAGCGTAACAACTTACCAGATAAGTAGAGTAATGATAATCCTGCGATATTCCGCATATTCGCAAAAATAAGAGCAGTTTATAACCCATCAGTAATATTGACGTAAGCTTAAGTGGGGTACCCCGTATGATACTATTGCTTAGATAGATAATTGTCTCCATCAATACAAATAGAATAGACTACTGACCAAAACGAAAATTGTCAATAAATCTATATAAAAAATTGCTTCTTTCATTTAAACTTTGAAGGTTCAAGGATTGTATTGTGCAGAACATATAGTGAAGTTTATAAGTGTTCGTCTACCTATATTAGTAAGTTTGAGATTAAACTTGTTGGCGCTCAAATAATTTGGACATCTCGTTAATAAAGAATACACGACATCTTCACTGTAGCTAGAGACAGGCCTCCAGCACACTTCTATAACGATCAATTTTTTTAAGTTAAAATATAGGCAGCTGACCTAAAGGTAAGAGAAAAGCTAACAAATGGAACCGACCAATGCCGGCTTTCCTGAAGCAGGTCTACAGTACATCCTTTCCACTGCCGATTGTCTAGAATCACGCAACATAATGTTAGCTACTTTTCAGAGGGCACCGCAGTGTTAGCTTCATATAAATACTCTGGAGCTGCTTTTAGTAACAATATCATTGGAAACGAAAGTCAAATATATGGAACAAGAGGTAAAACAAAAACAACTAGGCATTCAGCTGTCAGAAATGTACTAGGATTTGGGACCAATTCCTACTTGTCAATGTAAACCAACTTAAAATGGAGAGGTTGGTTCTCCGCGCAGTCCAAGGATTTCTTAACATTCGTCGGTAATAAATCATTTCAAAAGCTTCAATTCTTCTGCGGCACGCTGCGTTAAGTGTCCAGGATTCAGAGCCATATGTAGCAATAGGAAATACTAGGGAGCCCATCAACCTTTTCTTTGATTATTTTGTAATATGGTGGTCTTTCCAAATTTTGGTCAGTTGAAATAATGCCGATTTTGCCATCCCTATTCTTCTTTTTACCTCTTCTTTGCAGTTACCGGTATTCGAAATGCGTGCCCTGATGTAAATAACTTCAGTTCTTCTTGGTATGTCCCGAATATTTTCAAAATGTTGAGGTAGGGTGTTTGCTTTATCTACTACCAAAATACAGCTCTTGGACCGATTAAGTTTAAGACCAGCTTCTTCACTGTTTATTTCAATCCGCTGTAAGATTTCCGCCATATCTTCTTCTGAACTAGCCAAAACTGTAGTGTCGTCGGCATAGCTTAGATTCGAGATCTTCTGGCCACCTATCGATATACCTCGATTCCAATTCTCTGTTGCTTTGCGGATAATCCATTCTCCACAGATGTTAAAATTTTCTCGCATATTAACGATATAAATGCCTCTTTATCTCTTCCAGTAGCCAGTAGCCACTGATCGAGCTCTGCCTTTTTCGTTTGTCAACAGTAGTACACCGGTAACAACTCGTTTTGAGCACTGGTCAATCAGTTTTGAGAGTTAAGCAACATTAGCGGAGGTTGGCACTCAGATGGGTGTCCGACCTCTAATGGTGTGAAATCGGAACTAGCCGTGCCTCTAAGAGCACATTAGGCCGTCGATCTCGGTTGCCATTTCGGTGATACGCTTTTCTTGCTACTTTTTCCTATCATGTGCGCTCTATACAACACAGTCTAGCAAATTTTCTTTTCATGTTCAATATGTAGTCACGCATGCAGTATGCATACTTATTTTGGATTTTTATTGCATATTAAAGTACGTATGTATATGTCGACGTTTGCATTAGACATTTATAGGATTTCGACGAGCTTTCACCTTGCACAGTTTAGTACATATCTTATAATTGCAATCGTCATTACAGAAGAATTACAGAATTTTACTACAGAAACATATAAGAAACTAGTTACAAAGCTAAGATTGTATGCAATTATTGACTATTTTTCGCAACTAATTGACTAATTCAGTTTAATCTAATGTCCGAGAGCAGTTTTTCGGTTGGCTGCACAACACATGTGTCATTCAGATACTTTGCTGAGTGAAGGTTCTTGCATAAATATGCGGCATCCAGCAGTCTTGCTGGATGATAAACAGTGCGGCCGGGATGTTTAATATTAATCGCTCTGTTGGTATTTCAGTTTTTCAGTTGAACAAGCTTAAATGAACCGTGTAAAAGTCAGGAATAATTTAAAGCTCGTTTCAAGAGGCATATCACAAAAATTGTTGGCCAAACAGGCTCATTGATTTATTTATTTATGCACATAGTTTTTATTTACTTGGATGACAAGCCACAATCAATAAATTATGTTGTGTAGCTGCAAATCAATAGAAAAATGAAATCCTGAAACATGATATTCCTGATTTTATGAATTTTACTTGGTAATCGTGGTGAAAATATTTGCAATTATAAGTTAACTTAATTGCGCTATAACATTTAAAAGTAGAAATGAATGTGTTAATTCCAGTGAATCATCAAACATAAATTTCTTCATGTTAACCTTTCAGAATTTTTCATATTATGGGAATAACGTTTTTGTTCAAAATTTTAAGTAATTAAAGTGATTCCCTAGAGTTCATAAAATGTAGTAATAGTTAATCCACTGCATGCGAATTTAAAACGGAAATAAGCAGTATAAATGCTAATTTTCAGTACGCAAACAACTACCTTATTAAGAGAGCTCTCTATATACGCAAATTATGAGAACTAGTGTAAATGCATCCGTCAATTAAAATACTGCCAATTCTGTTTTGTCAACCTTTCATTTGCCTTGTGAAAAGTGCATTATGAATGGTTTTATAATTGTGTGAAAGTGTCATAAATGTAATAACGTAAGTTAAATCTAATTAAAGAATTCTAGTGTATTGCCAGGCATGCGAATTCATACACTTTTGCTTTTGATTTTTAATGTTTGGGGATGTAACCTAAGAATATCGAAAGAAAGAAAGCACAAATATGTAAAATTAGAGCATTTGTTTTCTCGGGTATTGAAACTGAAAATTGCTTCAGCAAATAGAAACAAAAATGTATAAATTTAAGAAGTTCTGTAAAGCTGTTGTACAGGAACCGGAAACATATTTTTCTGTGTTACATTTTCCCACAAGAACGTTTGGTTGTGTGCTCCAAGTATCTCAAAATTTAATTAAATAATAAAAGTCATCCTTTATAATTCTGATTTGCAAAGAAATTTTGTTCTGGTCTACTTTAAAACTGCAAGAGCTAGAGGCAGTTCCGCGTTATTGTAATGCTCATGTAATTTTTAAATAAGTAGCAACATCAACGTGTTGTGTAGTTGTAAGTATTTTAGTTATTATTCTCATCAGCAGCTTTCTGATTCTATCTTTGATTAAATTTCACATAGCTATGCCAGCGTTCTTTTATCTGCAATGTTTTTTATTTAATTGCAGTTTTTGAATGTTCTAAGCTTTCCTTGGTTGTTTCATCTCGTTGCAGTTGTGGTAACCTGCATTTAATTATCCTTATTGGGTGTTCCAACCAGATTTTTATTTCAATTATTTCTAAAAGTGACGAAAATTAAATCAACAGTCGATGTTATAGAATGGAACAGAACACAGAAAGAAACACTTGTGTATGTTTATAGTAAAGAGTCGAATTACTTAGTATATGGACCTGGAGTGTAAATGGCCAACCAAATTCCTAGAAATACATCAGCTACAAAAACGATTTATAGAAGGAGGTGATGTAGGATAGTTGTTGGATCATAAGAGAAATGAAAGAATACAGTACAAGCTTAACTTTCTCTTCAGTTTGATCTAACTGTTCGAGTTCCAGAAATGTGGGCCAATGTCCATGTGCCAATTCTCTTTTATCTGTTCTTTCCTTTGTGTTCTTTGTTTTCTTCTTTGATATCGTTTCCAAGTTTGGTATAATAACTTATGTTTAACCATATAACTTACATGCACGTACCAAGCGAGTTGTTTTATCCTAATTGCTTCGAAAAATGAAGAAAACAAAGGGTTATAATAAAATTTCAAGACTGTGGACTAGGTTACTGTCAAAGATATCAAATAATTTTGGTATGTCTTAGCAGTGATGGTGAACTAACTAATAATAACATGCAACAAAATTACGTATTAGAGAAGGTGCTGTAGAATAACACTATTCCATTATGCCAAAACAAAACACACGAAGGAAATCATGCAAGTATAAATTTAAGTTGCTCTTCTTGTTTTTCTTCTATCGAGCCAGTGATCTGTTGTTACCAAACTGTTCGAGTTCCAGTTTTTTTTAATATAGGGTAGATGTTTTTCTTCATGTACATACTTAATTGTTTTGCATGGTTTCTTGACTCCTACGTTTCAACCTCTTCTTATTCGTTTTTAAATTTATTGTAGTTACCTATGTTTAGCCATATCTCATGTGTGACCAAACCAGGTTAGTTGTTTTACTATGTGTAGACCTTAATCGAGAATCGCTTTGCTTATAGAACTGGCGTAACGCCGACTAATAGAAACACATCCAAAGAGATAACAGTTACATAAATGATGTACTGGAAAAGATTATGTAGAAAATCATTGTTGGATCATGCCAAAAATGAAAGTGAAATTTCACTCGTTCTTTTTCTTGTTTTTCTATTAGACCCATGACCTGTTGTTACAGAGCTGTTTGAGTTTCGGATTTTCAATAAATTAATATGGAGTAGATGGTTATTTTACATCCCTGTATCTAATGCTCTTTTATTCGTTACATTTCTTTCTAGTATCTTTTTTTTTAATAATATGTGCATTTTAGCAGTTTAGCATTACAATACTATACATGATAGGTATGACATTTCTAGGTAATTAAATACCATTTACATGACATTAAGAGGCCATTGCTCCACAAATTAATGAATAATATTTACTGTACAGGCGTTTTAAACAGGTAATGATTTAATTGCAGTCTTTATTGGATAACATTAAATCTTGTAACACACGTCTTACAGGTGGAGGAGTGTTTAAATGATGAATTAAGGCAGCAGAGAACACTAGGACATTTATGTATCTTCATAAAGAATAACTCGGCACTTGACAGCATAAAGTCTTTAACACAGCTAATTTGTAGTTCTTCGTACGTCTTTAAACATCAAAGAATACGTTTACCTAGGACATGCCGAGTGCCGGACTGGGTATTTAAACCGGCCCGGGCAAGTGGCCCAACACCGACCCCTTTCAAAAAGGAATTTTCTTCTAATGCAAACAAACCCAACTAATTAGCCATTATATTGTTATAGCCTCACGTTGCGGCGCATAATTTATATGCACTGATTGACTATACTGCAATATGAGTTGTATATGAAATTATTTTACATTACGACAATTATTTGACATTCTTTAGATGTTACGTTTCACTGTACGAATTCTGTTTAGTTTTAGACAAATTATCATTTAAGATGAATTTAAGTAATCATATGCCCTTTAATATGAATCGTTAAAATTAAGTTATTAAATATTTCTAGCTCTTCAGAACATGATTACTCTCAAAACAGGTCGGTTCACACAATATCAAGATTTATTTTTCTTAACATAGAATTTCGGTTTAGACCGCGTACTATTTGTAGATGAACACCCAGCATTCTCTGGCTTAATGTACCTTGCACCTTGTGAAGTCGAGCAAAAACCCGCAAGATGGTCATGCTCTTTGGTGGCTCGTGTTGTTTGAGTATCTTGAGAACGCGGATACTTAGGCAGATTTGGCTTTTTTGCTGTTTGCGCATCCGAATTCACTAACTAACGAAAGGTAGAACTATAAGCCAAAGATGACCAGAGAAAAATGAAGGGGATAGGCCAAGAAAGAAATTACTGAAGATCACAAAAACAGGAAATAAATAAAAAAACTTACAGAAAATAATAATGGACGGAAAATGGCGACGACACAGGCTAGGGAAAAGCAGAAGAGATGACGGACAGGTGGAGAGAGTTTTTTGTGGGTAAATTTGATAAAGAAGAAAAACAAGACGAGAAGAAATAGAAGAAGTAACACGGGAAGAAGAAATTGAGTTAATTCCTATTAGTAAGCAAGCAGTAGTAGATACAATATCAAAAATCAAAACAGCGGAGCGTGCGGAGAGGACAACATAGAACCTGAGATGATCAAATGGCTTGGAATATACAGGATTTGGAAGATATGCTTGGAAGCAGAGAGAAATAACAAAATACCAGACGAATGGAACATCAATCTAATACCCCCGATATATATAAAAAAAGACAGAACAAGCTGTGAAAACTATCGAGCCATATGTTTGCCATCAGCAGTATATAAAATATATAAAATTATCGAACAGAACATTCGAAGATGAACAAGCGGCTTTTAGGGCAAGTTGACAAACAAATGATAACCTATACATAATGAGAAACCTAATAGAAAAAAAAAAAAATAGAAACGAGAGAAGAACTGAAAGATGTGAGAGAAAGCAACAGGGAATAAAGACCACAATAGGATACAAAAATTTGCTCCCAATCAGATTGACGCCCTGCTATATGCAGATGATATAGTCCTGGTTGCAGACGGGAAATCAAAAATGGACAAACTCCTGAATACATGGATAGAGGAAATAGAGAAATTAAGCATGAGAGTCAATGATAATAAAAGTAAAAGAATGATACTCATCAAGAAAGAAAAGGATGATATACAGATTGTCCGAAATCCGTTTAGAACATAAGAAATTAATGAGTGCGACCAGGAAGACATAAACAAAATAAGTAGCAAGACAAAGATAGAATGTAATCATGGTTAGGTAAATTTTTAAACTAAAATTAAGTCAATGAAACAAACAAACGCTTCTGTCAAATATTTTATCAGTCATTAAGAGTATAAAGTGAGGTTTAAATATACTATTGTTTACTATTCACATAATTATTTTAATTATTTAAACCTTTAAAATTACGGGCAATTAAGGCTGGTTAAAATGACCTGTAATAATTAACTGCACAAATAAAATGGTTGAATGCCTCTCTTTGTATTTTATTTAACTGCAATACCAATTACGCTAGACCTGGGCAAATACAAAACTTAAACGGACTATATCCTCAAATTTTAGGTTATTTGTCTCAACGTAGCTGATTCTGCTCGTTATTAGTAGATAAAATTCACAATCTCGTAAATTCACAAAATGGTTTTTGCGTACAGCGTAAAATTGAACGTTTAAAATCGTGAAATACAGTGAAAACGCGTCGGGTAAATTATTTGAATATTTCCGCTTGGTAACTATTAAAACATATCCTTCATTGTTTCTCAAAATGACGTCAAACTCGCCTTGATTGTTATTCTCAGGATGACGTAGAATGCACGCCGATCTTTCATTTGGCTTAAGCTCGATTCTGGCCGATTTCGCTAAAACCTGGTGACGTCGTTCGATTTTCGAAAACATCGAAGTAATTGGACTTTTGGAAAAACGCTAGGCCTCTTCGGCAAGGTTTAATCTTTGATTTAAATCGTTTTCCCGAACGCTGACACTCAATTTTTAGATCTATCCTACCTCGTGAAGTTCGCTTCGTTGCTGGCTTCGGAGCTGGTCGTAGTGACGCTGCTGGAATATCTCAGATTGTAGTTGTTTCCCAGTCCGCCAATGTTGATTCGGACGTTCTTGCAGACTCGACTGATGTCCTGGACTGCTAACCTCTGGCTTCCGATGGTAATTTCCGTCGTAGTGGAAGATCGTAATTTTTAGTTTTGCGGCTCCCGAATCCTCGGAGATGGGATTAGTAAAAATGTAAATTTTTCGTTGCAGAAACTGCTGCAAACGTTAGCACAGGTACACTACCACATTGGCAATCAAATGGACCACTTTTTATATTATAAAATGCTCATTTATTATTATAAAACATTAATCAAATGTGGAGCACATATTGGACAACCTTTCAAATATTTTTTTCAATTGTTCTCTTTATAAATGACAAAAAAGCATCATGTTGCTTACTATGTTATTCTACTATTAATTCGAAATTAGGTTTGATAATATTTACCATAAATAGAATAAAGTTTGATAACATAAATTACAATCTAACATTTTCTTAATCTAAAATATTGTCTTTTGCTTATAACTAATATTGTTCCATATCGTTGCACTCACAAACGTTTCTTAATTTCACTGCTCTGCTTTTGCACCACTATGTTTTTAATTATTAAAGCACTGATATTTGAGTTCCACACTTTTCACGTTGCTTGCTTCTTTTCTGTTGCCTCCATTCAAGAATTGCTCCTTGCAATTTTCTAGATTTTCCTTCTATAGTTGCAACAGAGGCGCTGCCAACAAAATTACTAGATACTGACCCAAAAAGATCGTGAACGGCTTATATATGGTAATTACGGATGAAAACGCTGACGTAATGTGATGCTGCAGAATCGAGCATCATAGTTTCAATGTGACGCAAAGGCTAAATAAACAACGTTGTAGCCGAACCAGTCAGTCGTTAAACTCCCGGACTTGCGACTTCTTTGGAAACACTGCGCTCTCAAAATGTAATGCGATCCGAGCGTAAAGCAACCGGCGCGGAGCCCCTATTAAATAAATGTGAAATCTTTGAGATCGAAAATGAAGTCCAGCGATACAAGATATTTTTCTGTGGACATTTACAAGAAAATTAAATGTATTTGTGGATCTGATGGATGTTCAATATTTTCCTTATTAAATAAGTGATCGCGTTTTGTTTTTTAAAATTTCTGTACATTTTGTGTAGATTTTGAGTACTTTTTTTTCTGTATCATTTCTTCATTTGAATGAAAACTTCGACGGAATGTAGGTCATTATTATTTTTTGCTTAGTAATTGTTAAAAATTAAGAGCTCCCCAAATACAATTATCACTAGCCGCCACTGGGCAGACCTTTCTTTTGCAAATGAAAAAGAACGTAGAATTGATACTATCGTGCAGCATGCCAATAAACACTTACGTGTTAGTGATTGATTCGGTTGTGTAGTTTAGAACGAAAGCAAATCTACATTGGTAAGTTACTTTTTCACTGATGCTATCTTTTGCTAGTCCAGTAGTCCGTGTGCGATATATTTAAATCTCGTAATGTCGGAATTTGTCTTTGTCTGCTAGGGAATGGAAGGTGCATTTTACACTCGGTTGTATCTACTATTAAAATTCTCCACGGGCCGCCACTAGTGCTTCGTCTTCGCAATTTTCGTTCTGAAATCTCTTTTTCTTTCGCATTTTCTGGGCACACGTCTCCTACTTAAGGAAAACATCTACCGGGATTTTATGTTCAAAGAAATTCTTCTTTTAGCTAATTTATAAACGCTTCAGTTACTTCAGCAATTTTATTAAATTCTATGGAAAATTTCTTCAGGGATGGTGTTCTCGACCATGCAATATCCTTGTAAAAAATCAATATCTGATATTTTCAGATACTTTCAGAGAGGATTTTTTTTCTTGCAGTGCTTATCCGTTTCGGATGTTTGGTATTGGCGCTCTATCGCCCGGCCCCCGAAGTCCGGCTCTGGACATACCATTACGCTTTGAAAAGAAAATCAAACTGCAGCGATCAAGAGAAGAATTTCTTTAATTTGGAGAGCCTTCGGAAAATTAAAACACTTAGTTTGTTCAGTAAACATAAAAACACAAGGTGGCTTTTGATTGCCAACATTTCATGTGTGTACTTCCAGAATTAATCTTTGTCTAGGAATGCACTTGCAAAAAGTTACTAAAACAAATAGGTTAAGGGTGTGATATTTACTTACTTGCTCGGTATCTCCTCCAAATATACTGGACCGATTAAATTGTATGATGGCTTAAAATTTTGCTAATTTTTAGACTTGTGTTATGAATAACTATCTTTAAGAATATTATACAAATACTGTGTTGGATACTATTGACGTTGCGTTTATTAATAGGTACTTTAACACTGACATAATGAGAAATATTAATTGTCATTGATTATCATTTTTAAATTCATACCTGCCTTTAACAGGTGTAGAAACCTTTGCCAAACAAAATACAGAATCCCTAGTACAAAAATTGTATGCATACACCAATTTCGAACAAGAGTTTTTTTTTTACTAAATGGCGTATATTAGGCAATAGATATATTCCCATTAACAGGATTATGATAGTTCTGTTCTCCCGGTGACAAATTATGGAATGGAGACAATGCCTTTGCATAAAAAGCGCTGAAAACTTAAAGTGAAACAAAGAGCCACAGAAAGAATAATGTTTGGTGTAAGTCCTCGAGATAAAATAAATATAGAAATAAGAGGCAAAACAAACGTGATAGATGGAATGGAGAGGATTGCACAGCAATTGGCAGGGCATGTCCCAAAGCAGGATACAGATAGATGGACATCTAAAGTTGTAAGATGGAGACCTAGACAAATAAAAAAGATCATCGAAGCCTCCAGAGATGATGGGCAGGTGACATCAAAAACGTTGCTCGTAGAAATTGGATTCGAGCTACTTAGACAGACAAACATGGGAAGCTGTTAGAAAGTTCAGTGTAGTTCAGGAAGACAGAGTGCAGTTCTGTAAGTACTAACAAATGATTAAAAACCAAAAGGGCGCCAACGAATCTTTACCAATTAACGACTGTATCCAAGCATTCAACTAAGAATTCGTAAACTCAAGTAGCACAATTTCCGGAAAGAAAAGCTCAACTCGCGAACATGTAGCAGATAAAAATAATAACACCAAAATGCTAATATCACAGTATATAATCATAGATTAAAATGGTATACAATCCAGCACGGGAAACAGGTGATAATCAAATGTAAAGTCATAAATGCGGCAATACGGTCATAAGTCGGGTGATCATAACCATTAAGGTGCATCATCGTGCAGGTACGTAGCTCGTGAAGCGAACTGTACATAGCGGGTGGAGTCCGAAATTCTGACTGAATTCGGTAGCAATCGAATGAAACCTTCACTACCGATTCACTGCTTCCAGTATTGTATAACTTCACTTAAAAAAGGAAAACAAAACCTATTCTTAGTTTCCTCCAGTTGAGCCCCTTCTGCACGCTAAGGGAGATTATGTGATGGCCCAGAAAAACGAGAGAGATATACCGCCCAAATATCCGAAGGTCGGAATTGCAGGTGTTAACTTCAAAGCGGGCCAAGTGTGACGTTTTCAATTTGCGAGGATTGAACTTTCGGGAAGCTCCGAATCTACTATTATCAGGGGCTCCAGACTGGCTGCTAAAGAAAGAGACAAACCTATGATAGAATCATGAATGCTTTCGCTAAAACACGGCGCGAACAACTTCCAAAAAGCCTAGATTGAATTTGGGTCACGTGTAGCTAATGATTGGTGAAGCGCTCTTGATCCGCCAACTCGGCCTGAGAAAATATATCGCAATACAACTGCCAGGGCTGTATCGTTCGCACAGTCGGCGAGGGCAAACAAATAAAAAATCATAACTTGCATGCCCGGAAAAACCACTAGACAATATTGAAATACGCTAAACCAAAGTCACCGTCATGGCGACAGAAATGAAAAACACACGCGCTGAAAACAAAAGCTACAATTTGAGATCGTAGTCCGGCTGTAATTGAGGAGGCTGGGAGGGCGCGAAAATACAAAACCTGCACCACAGAACTGCAAAATATTAGAGGAGCAATCGAGACGTAACATGTGGATCAATCAGGGCATAAGAAGACGAAAAAAGAGAACTTTATTTAGGTGCACGTTCGGTAGCTGTCCTCCAGACTGTTGAGCCGTGTATGTGGCGTATAATAGATTTATACAAATGTATGGAGCACTTGATTTATAAAAAAATGTGTGCAGTGGATAGAGTTGGTTAGGTCTTGTATAGTATTTGTTAAGTTTCTTATTTATGTCAATTTCCTATCTAAACTGAGGTCTAGATATTTGACCGCGTTGCATTTTGAGTCCAAGGTATTGGAGTTGCTTTTACTTGTAGGATTGGAGGATCTGCAGGTCGAATTAATGTAAATATTTTGCCTAGTACCTTTGTTGTGTTCTCCCAGTTGAACCAGTTTTATGTGGCATTCATGTACCAGTTCTGATTTTTTGAGCTTTTATGGCTGCTTGACTATCCGTCAGGATATGTATTCTCCTACCCTAGTAGAATCTCTGCACTATTAATTGGGCCCAGGTGAGAACTGCCAGGTTTATGATTATTGCATTTACTGGTTCCTGGCGATTTCCTAAGGAGAGCTTTATAACATATTACTTAATTTCGCAAAAGAAAGTTGGGTGGAGATCTTCAGATACTTTTGTACAGGATGGCTGCAGATACGTTTTTGAAGAAATCCTGGGGAGCAAAATGCGAGGGATGCACAACCAGAGGCAAAAATGGCAGAACAATGTAATACAAGCCACTCAGACAAAAACACTTACTTGGTATGAAGCCAAACTCTTTGGCCGGGACGGAACCAAATGGAGAGCCTTCATCACTCAAACTCCTTTGTAATGGTACTTTTATTTAGCGCTTACGTTTTGCACCATAAACTGTAATGCGGCTTTTCCCGTGCCCTATACTCTGCTGTACTTTGAATTTATATTGTCCTTTGTATGCTAGTTAACTCAGTCGTAGCAGCACAAGACCCGCTCTTACCTCAGTGCAGCTAAGGGATGTCAATATTGCACTTGCCAGCCTGCTCGTGAGCACCTTCTTCTCTTCTTCATAAGCCTCTTTTTAGGTCCATTCTTGAACATAGGCCTTTTATAATTCCCCCCATTGTTCCCGGTTTTGTGCTGTTCGGATCCACGTTAACCCAACTATTCTTTTAAAATCGTCATACCAGCGCATTGGTGGCCTCCCTCTGCTTCTCTTATGTTTATAGGGCCTCCAGTCTAAAATTTTGCGGTTCCACCGAAATGTGTCGCTCCTTGCTACATGGCCAGAATAACTCCATTTGAGGCGTGCAACTTTAACACCAACATCCGTTACTTTGGTGATTGCTCTGAGCGTTTCGTTTCTAATTTTGTCTCGTCTTGTCAGATTCACCATGGCTCTTTCCATACTTCTTTGAGCAACTCTTATTGTCTCGATGTTATATTTAGTTGTTGTCCAGTTTTCCGCGCCATAGGTTAATACTGGTAGAATGCATTGTTCAAATAATCGCGTTTTAAGATGTTGAGCTATATTTCTTTTTCGGAGAATGAAGGACAATTTTCTGAAAGCCACCCATGCTAATCTGATTCGCCGTTTTATTTCAGTTTTTTGACTGATTCTATCTAGCTCAAACGTCTGCCCAAGATAAACAAAATTTTTTACTATTTGTATTTCTGTG
Source organism: Agriotes lineatus (assembly GCA_940337035.1). Classification (NCBI taxonomy): domain Eukaryota; kingdom Metazoa; phylum Arthropoda; class Insecta; order Coleoptera; family Elateridae; genus Agriotes; species Agriotes lineatus. Next base: position 40,454 of record CALNHX010008908.1, read on the forward strand.
TCTCCTATTCTTATTGGTGTTGTTGGTTCGTCGTACATCACCTCAGTTTTATTTATTATTCATTGTTAGTCCCACATTACCGGATGCTTCATGGAGGTCTGTGATCATTTCTTGAAGGTCGTCTATGTTTTGTGCTAGGAGAACAATGTCGTCAGCGTATCGTAAGTTTGTTAATTGCTCCCCATTTATGTTTAGACCTTTCCCTTTCCAATTTATTTTCTTAAAAACATCCTTAACGGCCAATGTGAAGAGTTTCGGTGACAATGTATCTCCCTGTCACTCCTCGTTTAAGAGGGATAGGTTTCGTCTGATCGTGTAGAATGTACGTTGCTGTAGCCCCTTCGTTCATTTGCTTAATAAGTTGCTGGTATCTGTGGTCTATTCTACCATTGGTCAGTGCTTTATATATAGCCCATTCTTCAATGCTATCGAAAGCCTTTTCGTAATCAATTTTCAGCGTGAGTAGATGATCTCTAGTGCTATAATTTTTCCTGAAGCCTGCTTGTTCTCTTGGGTGATAATCGTCTAACTTGTTTGTCAGCGTATTAGTTAGCATTTTTGTCAATAATTTATATATATGTGATAATAGGCTGATAGGTCTATAGTTTTCCAGTTTTCTCCCTTCTTATATAACATCATCACGTTGGCATTCTTCCACGATTTAAGTATTTCGCAGGTTTTAAGGCACATATTTAGCAAACTCGCAATTGTTGTTAGCAACTTTTTACCTCCTTCTCGAATCATATCCACTGATATGTCGTCGTCTCCCGTGGCTTTGTTGGATTTCATTTCTCTTAATGCTTTTATTATTTCTTCAACGATTATTTCGTGTTGTTCCTCTGATCCAACATTTTTAACTTTTTGAGCTGGCAAATCGTTTTCTACGTAGTCTGAGACCTTTTACTCGTATAGTTCAGTATAAAATGCTTCCACAATTTTTAAAATTTCATCTCTATGGTGAACGATAGTTCCATCTTTGTTGCGAAGGGCGTAGGTCTGTTTCCTTCCCATTTGTTGTCTCAGACATTGAATTCCTTTATTTTGTTCGACTTCCTTCACTAATTGTTCTTGTGTTTTTATTCTGTCTTGTCTTATAGATCGTCTAATTCTTCTGTTGCTCTTTTATTTTCTTTAGCCAGTTGTCTTCTCGTGTTCATCAGCACTTTTGTGTTTTCGCTGATAATCTTTTTCTTTTTATGTGGTATTACCTTTTTTAATTCTCTTATAGAAGCGCATATTACGTTTGTTATTTTGCTATTCACCGTGTCCATACATTCATTAATGTTAACTTTCCCCAAGTTTTTGTTTATTAGTTCTTCGTACTGCTTTCTTCTTTCTCGTATTTCTTCTGCTTTTATTTTATTTGTCGCATTCTTTATCATTTTTTTCCTTTCTATTGTCTTGTTTATATTAATTAGTGCTCTTACGAGTCTATGGTCGCTGCCAGTATTAAATGCATTTAGTACAGTGACGTCGTAAATTATTTCTTTGTTGTCTGTAAGCACATAGTCTTTCCGTTTGGTGATATCCAAGTCCATTTCCGTTCTTTTCGTTTTTTAAAGAATGAGTTCATAGCGTATAATTTATATTCACACATTAAATCCATTAGGGTATTTCCTCGTACGTTTCTTTCGTAGATTCCGAACTTTCCGATGTATACCTCATTGTCTTCCTGTCTTTTGCCCATAATAACTTTCCACCTAGTGGGGTCGTCTTTTATAGCGATTTATATGTGTTCATAAAACTCTTAGACTTCCTTATCTGAATGTTGTGAAGTAGGTGCATGGTCTTGAATAATTTTAATTTTCATGCTTGCGACTGTGTTTGAGACTGCTTTGAAAGTTTTAATATATGGGGTTAGTTTCTTATTGATAATAAATCCAATTCCTCCTGTGGTTCCGTCAGTTCCACCTTTATGTATGAATGTATTTCCTGGTTGTAGAGTAATCCAATTTTCTCCAGCTCTTCTAATTTCACATAGGCCTAAGATGTCCCAATTTATTTTCTTTAATTCTTCCTCCAATTCTACCATTTTATCATCAGTTCTTAGCGTACGAGCGTTATAAGTAGCAATCCATAATTGTATGTGTTTTGCTGGTATCCGGTTAGCATGCATATTTAAATTTGAATTCGAATTCTTTCCCCCCCCCCCCCCCCAGAATCCGCGGGGCAGCCTGACGTGTCAGGGCGAGACTGTGAGTTTTTGACTCTACTCACCTGTGGTCTAAGCTTTCCAGAATTCGACATATCATTAAAAAATTTATATATATGATAACACGGCTCGCTTGCCGGGCGTCTTGGCGAGTTGCATAGGATGTGGAAAGGATAAGATCAAGGATTGGATAGGATTATAGTTAGGACATGGTTACCCCTGTACTAAGAGGTGGGGTAGGACCATGAGCTCAGGTGGGCAGGGTCGCTATCCCTGAAGTAGACCTCTCCTTCACCGGGATCGCAGTGGAGGATCTACCCGTTACCCCGTGAGCACCTATAATGCTGTAATTATACATGCAAACCTTTCCAGAAATAAAAACCAAACAGTTTACATGAAAAGATATATACTCTGTAAAAGTGCATGGAAATACATAAAAAGAATACACAATGGTAGCTTATAACTGTTATATGCGCTATTAATAGTAGCACGCAACAGTCCACGAGCTTAATGCTGAATCTACATGCAATGTTTAAATTCTGCATTCGAATTCACTGAATATGGTCCTGACTCCAGTAGCTTGAAATCAGCTGAAGCATTGTGTCAACAAGATAATGCCAGCGCTGAGTTCTTGAGCGCTGAATCAGCAGCGGGCTTGTTGGGTCTATTGCCTAATTTGCTGCAATTCCTTCATGAATCGCTATTATGGCTTGGTTCCCAATTTCACGTTCCAGGAATTCAAGCGTGTGTTTTATTTTATGATCATTAAACTTGTCTTTACCTTGTTGCAAGATAAGGAAATGTTCAGCGTTCTGGCGTTAGCAAAGTCGGCTGGCTTCCTTAAAGCTCGAATGGTAGCTGCAATAGTAGCTTCTCGCTATAAACTGATGTATCTCAGAGAGGCTTTCCCAAGCTAGCACTTATTCTACTTCCCGTGGTGTCCCTTTTGTTTTGGGCGACACGCACACTTCGCTTATTGGTAAGCGACTGTTTTCCGCTGCCTCCAACGCGCCAAGTTGCACCAAATCGTTACGTCACTCCGACGCCTGCAGTTCTAAGAATAGCACACGGGATCAGTATATCGGTGGCTTGCATTTCACTATTCGAGCACGCGGAATATTCGTTGCAAGTTTTAAATACACACAATACGTTTTAATCTAATTACTACAATGTAAGAAATACAGTTTAGTTTTATTCCTAACAGAATAATGGTTAAATACCTAGGTGATTATTAAATGTTAAGATGATACGAACTCGGCCGTTACACCTTTGACCTCTATACAATAATGGTAGAAGAGAGAAGGATGAGGAAGTGAGTAAGGTAGGGTAAGTGGCTGGTCGACACAGCTATGCCTATACCGTTTTATCGGTTATATAATATTCTATTTGTAATTGTTAAGTGTTTCCTAAAATTGTGCCGCCTCGCTTGCAGTGGCGTATTTACTATGCGCATTCTAGAACTTGAGCGGGCCTTCGCCTCGCCGCTTCACTTACGTTCCTTCTGTCAACGTGGCAGCACGCGAACCGGTCCACACCGCGAAAGCTAATTCTTTGTTTAAATGTTCAAATGTTTGTGTGTTAATTTATGGCAATAAATTACCTACTTTGCTTTCAACGTGTGTATAATTTAGTAAAGAAAATCAATACAGTCCATTAACGTCCAAGGCGAGCTAGCAATCAGGAATTTTCCAAACATAACGGAAAACTGAGAGGCTCCCCAACATTGGTCCATCGATCCGGATTAGTACGAGCCCGGAAAAGCAGCCTAAATTCGCAGTTGTACAAGGCAAGTAAGTACAACGCAGTTTCAATCGTGTTAAATCCGTCCCTAACGAGAGGAAGGAAGACAGCAGACGGTGCTATCTGCGTAGGAGCGAGAAAGCCAAACGCCGAGTCTCGCGGCAACAACGTGCAGGTGGGCAGGCAGCTGCCGGCGAGACGGTAGTTCGGGCCACAACAACGAAAAAGGCGGCACACACCAATATCAATGTAAGCCTAATTCCCTTTTTTGTGATTTCCTATGCATGAATTTGGTTTTCTATCATCTGTGTTATGCATGCGCATAATTTCAGCTGCGTATTATTGCGTAAACAAATGGTTTATGAGTCATATAAACATTTTAATTGCGTGAAATGCCAAGCTATTTCGTTGTGCGCGAGTACAATTTAGTCACAAGTTAATAATCTCGCGTTGTACCAGGGTCGTTTTCTGCGTCGTTAGCGCCAAGTTTCTCGCGTCGTTATCAAAGCTGTCTTGCGTTGTAAACAAAATTCCGTACCAGGGGCGTACGAGAGTTAGTTCTATCTGCTAAATTGTTTTAATTTCAACAATTATGGATCCACTTGTAAGAGTACGAGGCTCTATCAAAGGCAAGCTTACGCGTTTCGCAAATCACGTGCAATCTTTGCAAACAATTCATGATGAAGATCAATTCTTATCTAGCGCTCAGATTATTCAATTGCAAAAAAGATTGAATGATACAGCCACCTTGTTATCAGAATATTATGCGGTTCATGAACAAATTTTAGAAAACAGTAAGGATACAGAAGCTGAAATGCAACAACAAGTTGAATTTGAAGATTCTTATTATTTTGCAATTTCTAGATGTTGTTATCATTTATGTCGTTTCTAAAAAACTGGACCCCACGACATTCCGTGAATGGGAGGTCCTTAGAAACCGGTCAAGTTCTGACCTGCCTAATCTTGACGAGTTCAAGGAATTTTTGCAAAACACAGCAAATCTTCTAGAAACTCTGGAAGTAAAAAATATTAAGCTTGTACCCGAAAAGTCTTCCAAGGTACATTCGAAATCATTTGTGTCAGGTACCCCTTCGTGTCCATTTTGTAAAGGATCTCATCCCTTGTACAAATGCGATAAGTTTGTCAAGCTGTCTTCTCTTGACAGAAATTCAAAGGCAAAAGAGCTCCGTGTATGCTTTAATTGCCTAACTCAGGGTCACCTTTCGAGCCGCTGTAGCTCCAAATATACGTGTAGAAAGTGCAAATCAAGGCACAACACACTTCTTCATGAGGACAAACCTCAAAATGCTTCTTCTAGTCAACCAGGATCTGCGATGTCGGCAGAAACCCCTGTTGAACTAAATCAATCGATTTCGGCATTCTGTTCGAATGCTTTGCAGGTACTCTTACCTACGGCTACCGCTAAACTCATCGCTGATGATGGTACGCCTCATGTTGTGCGAATCCTGCTGGATTCCGGTTCCCAATCGAACTTCATACGTTCAGATTTGTGTAAAAGGTTGAAGCTTCCAACTCGCGAAGTCAACGTTACTGTTTCTGGCTTAAGTAAAGCTACTTCTCAAATCAAGGCTAGGTGTGATATCAAGCTGCAAGCCCCTCACACCTCATACAGTATTGGCCTATCCTGTCTTGTTCTCGATGAGATTACAGGTACAACCCCAAGTTTTCGCGTCCAGCGAAACAGCTTCAAGGTTCCTGATAACATCAAGTTGTCAGATCTGTCCTATGACCAACCGGGCACCATCGACATTCTGATTGGTTCGCCCATTTTCTGGCAGCTCCTTTGTATTGGACAAATTGGTCTAGGCCCAAATCTTCCCATCCTCCAAAAGACTCGTTTTGGTTGGATTGTTTCTGGCCATACAGGCCCCCCTTCTGCGTACCCTGTACAGTGCAATCTTAGCACGATCGAGGATGCTTCTGATCCCATTGCTAGGTTTTGGCAACTCAAACATTACCCAGAGGAAAAGGTCCGCACAAATGAAGAGAACGCCTGTGAGGCACATTTCGTGCAAAATACGCAACGAGAAGCGAATGGTCGATTCGTTGTCTCTATCCCTCTCAAGGAACCTGTAGAGGTATTGGGTGATTCATTGCAAATCGCTCAGAAAAGATACTTATCATTAGAGAAGCGGTTACAAGCGAACCCTGACTTGTCCAATCGCTATTCGAGTTTCATGAATGAATATTCTGAATTAGGTCATATGTCCGTTTTAAACCCTAATTCAAACGAGATATCCTATTATCTACGCCACCACGGAGTCTTAAAAGAGGAAAGCCTGACAACTAAACTCCGAGTTGTATTCAATGGTTCCCAAGCAACCACTTCCGGGCAATCTCTGAACAGTATTCAGATGGTTGGCCCAACCGTGCAACAAGACTTATTTTCCATTCTTGTTCGCTTTCGCAAGCATTTGTTCGCTATATCAGCCGACATCGAGAAGATGTATCGTCAGGTTCTGGTGAATCCTGACCATAGGCCCCTTCAGAGAATCCTTTGGCGATCCTCTCCAACTGAGCCTCTTCTGTCATACGATCTAAATACAGTCACTTATGGCACTGCTTCAGCGTCTTTTCTTGCCATTAGATGTTTGACCCAATTGGGCATCGAATGTGCAGCTTCAAATCCCGAAGTCTCTCGAGTGATAAAGGAGGTCTTCTACGTCGACGACCTTCTGACAGGTGCCGACACTCCTGAGAAAGCGCGTATTATCTGTTCAAACTTGAATCCGATTCTTGATTCAGGCTGTTGCAAACTTAGAAAGTGGATTTCTAATTCTCCAGAAGTTCTCGATGGAATCCCAGACTCCGATTTGCATCCTGGTTTTCTTGATTTCAGTGCACATGAGCACACAAGCACCCTTGGTTTGATTTGGTCCTTTAAAAGCGATCATCTGATGTTCAATATTTCAAATTCTACAAGTAGTAAGGCTACCAAGCGTAGCATCTTGTCTGAAATATCGCAGATATTTGACCCGCTGGGTCTGCTAAGTCCATGCACCATGGGTGCCAAGGTTCTTTTGCAACAACTTTGGATGGAAAAGTTGAATTGGGATGAACCCGTTCCCAACGCCATACAAGAAAAATGGTGTACATATCGGCGTGATCTTCTCATGCTCAATGACTTAGCAATTCCTCGTCACGTCCTCTGTCGGCGCGTGGTTGAGATAGAACTCCATGGTTTCTGCGACGCTTCCAACAATGGTTACGGTTCGTCGATATACCTACGTTCCAAGAATCAGGAAGGGGAGGTACAAGTTCACCTTCTCTGTTCCAAGGCCAAGGTATCCCCTTTAAAGCCCTTGACAATTCCGAAGCTCGAGCTCTGCGGAGCTGTTCTTCTAAGTAAACTTTCCGTGCAAGTCATAAAGGCACTTGATTTGCCCATATCTAGAATTGTTTTCTGGACAGATTCCACAATAGTGCTAGGATGGTTGAAAACCAGTCCAAATCTTCTTAAAACCTTTTTGTGCAACAGAGTTGCAGATGTTCAGCAACTCACTTCTGATGCCACGTGGAGGCATGTTCCTACCGCGTCAAATCCTGCTGATCTTCTCACTAGGAGAGTCTCTCCTTTAGTTTTAAAAGAATTAAGCCTTTGGTGGCATGGTCCCGCCTGGCTAAGCGAAGGTGAGGCATCTTGGCCTACTTCCAAACATGTTCTTGCTGAGCTTCCAGAATTCAAAAAAGAATTTCAGAGTTTTTCTGTAACTTCTGTTGAACCATTTCCGTTCAATCAGTATTCAAGTTTGGCTCGATTACAACGAGTTACAGCTTATTGCTTTCGTTTTTATAACAATGCGCGGACCCCCAAAGCTGATCGCCTTTCTGGGCCCCTTTCTACAGATGAACTGCAAGCAACCCTTGTAAGGCTTGCAAGGTTTTCACAACGTGAGTCATTTCCTGACAAATTTAAGCTGTTGTCACAGAACAAGCCTGTGAAACAATCTTCTGCTTTGATATCCTTGAATCCCTTTCTGGATTCCAAGGGACTGCTAAGATATGGTGGTAGGCTCCACAACGCTCAATTACCTTTTGACAAGAAGTTTCCTCTAGTGATTTCTGGCAAACATCCATTCGCCAAACTCCTAGTCTCACATGAGCACCTTCGGCTTCTCCATGCCGGACCTCAAATGCTGTTAGCTAATCTCAGAGAACGATATTGGATTACCTCTGGCAGAAATATAGTCAAGCAAGTGGTTCATCAATGCTTGCGGTGTTTTAGATTTTCTCCTAAGTTAACCGAACCCATAATGGGAGATCTGCCAGCCTCTCGTATTCAATCATCGCCCCCATTTCATACGACTGGTATCGATTATGGTGGACCGTTCATGATAAAGGATCGCAAGGGACGTGGTTCTAAACTAGTAAAGTCCTACCTTTGTCTATTCGTTTGTTTTGTCACAAAAGCAGTGCACCTTGAATTGGTCGCTGACCTTTCTACTGAAACCTTCTTAATGGCTTTTCGCCGGTTTGTAGCTCGTCGAGGCAAACCGCTACATGTCTATTCAGACAATGGCACTAATTTTGTCGGCGCTAATTCCGAATTAATCGAATTAGGCAATTTTCTTGCGGAACAAGGCCTTTCTATTTCCGAATCAGTCGCGAGCGACGGAGTAGCTTGGCATTTTATACCCGCGCACAGTCCCCACTTTGGCGGATTGTGGGAGGCCGGAATTAAGTCCTCCAAACATCACATACGGCGCGTTATAGGTAACGCTAGTCTAAATTACGATAAATTTTGCACTTTGCTAGCACAGGTGGAAGCGACCTTAAACTCCCGACCCCTGTCTCCTTTGTCCGCTGATCCAAACGACCTTCAGCCTTTGACTCCTGCTCATTTTCTGATCGGCCATCCTTTGGTGTCACTGCCTGATCCCAACGTTACTGAGATAGCCGAGTCTCGGCTGTCTAGATACCAAAGAATACAACAGCTCCACCAGAATGTATGGAAAAGATGGAGCAAGGAGTACATCTCAGAACTCCAACAGCGCACCAAATGGCGCACACACCTTTCGGACCTTCAGCCTGGTTCCATGGTCCTCATCAAGGATGACAGTCTTCCCCCTCTGAAGTGGAGGTTAGGCCGGGTCACCGAGCTGCACCCTGGCCTTGACGGCGTTACGCGTGTGGCGTCAGTGAAAACTGTGTCAGGGATCGTAAAGCGATCCTTCGCCAATTTGTGCCCGCTACCTAGTGTTGTGAACTAGTACGTTTGCGTCTTGCGCAGTGTTTCGTAAAGCCCTTTGGCTATCCATTGTTCGGGTTTTCTTGTATTACCTTAAGATCTATGCTTTGTATATGTCTATTTTAGTTACATGTCTTACTCTAGATGTTACATGTCCAATTTGTACTATTGTTATTTGAAAGGTTACCCTTTCCAAGGCGGGCGGTATGTTAAGTGTTTCCTAAAATTGTGCCGCCTCGCTTGCAGTGGCGTATTTACTATGCGCATTCTAGAACTTGAGCGGGCCTTCGCCTCGCCGCTTCACTTACGTTCCTTCTGTCAACGTGGCAGCACGCGAACCGGTCCACACCGCGAAAGCTAATTCTTTGTTTAAATGTTCAAATGTTTGTGTGTTAATTTATGGCAATAAATTACCTACTTTGCTTTCAACGTGTGTATAATTTAGTAAAGAAAATCAATACAGTCCATTAACGTCCAAGGCGACCTAGCAATCAGGAATTTTCCAAACATAACGGAAAACTGAGAGGCTCCCCAACAGTAATTGTTGTTTTTGCATGGTTGCCTCACACCTATGTACCAACCTTTTCTTGGTCACACTTGATTTTTTGGTTTGATCTTTATTGCATTTCAAAGTCTGTTGTGATAATTTATGTTTAGTTATTTGTGTATGCCCACACCAGATGCGTTGTTATATTTCCATTGCTTCTTGAAGTAAAGAGACGAAAATCAAATAAGAAAAGTTATGACAAAATGTACACGGTACTAGCAATGATTGGCCATTTAACTATGTAAATGTATTTGTATATATCAGATTCAAAAATATATCAGATGTGGAGGCTATTTATTGCCGCAGATTCTGTAGAATAACACCATTAGAAAGTGGCACAGAGAAGATCATGAACGTAGAAACTTCACTTGCTCTTTTGCTTTCTCTTATATTGGAGAGTAGCCAGACTGCTTTAGATTTCAGGCTTAAAAAATAAAGGTGTGTTTAGGGTTGGACCACATTCATTTGCCGATGATGTTTTATTTGTAACATATTCATCAGGTACCGTTAGTGAGTGACTCAACTGTTGAGTTGACAATTAAAGAAGAACCAAGTGGGGTAGATAAATGGGCGTGTCCCTGTACCCACGTTCTTTCATCTCTGACGTTCTTCTTGTAAATAAGTGTCGTTTTTGCATGGCCTCTTAACCTCTATGTTTCGACCTTTCCTTGGTAGTCTTTGTTTGCTCTATCTTCTTTTCGTTTCCAAGTTTGCTGTGGTAACATTGTATAATCTTTCCACAGCCGGCCACTTGCTTTATTTCAATTACTTCTAAAAGTGAATAAAGACGATTCCAGAAAAAGGGGTGTTATAACAAAACATCAACAGTTGCTGTTATGGCGTGGTTCACTGTTCAACAAACCACAGAGATGTCTATTTAATGCCTTATTAGAAAATCATATTACTCATATATCTAATACTTACTATATTGCTAGCGGCTATGAGTGGGAAACTGACCAAGGAAGTGAGACAGACAACCAACTCTTCAATGTATAATGGTGGGCGGTGCGCAAGGGCGGCGGCGTCGTCCGCCCAATGGGGAAGTGGTCAAGTTTAAAATTCGCTTCTAAAGGCGGAGTTTGAATTCCCACGCATGCGCACGAGACGCGTTATACTTTAAGTGAGACTATGTCGGCGCCGTACTGTTTTCTGACGTTCTGAGGCCCTACTAGCAATATATGTGTATTATATATATGATATTACTTATGGAGCCGAGAAGTGGACAACTAACAATATGTCCAAAAATGATCATCTATAAAAATGAAGTATTGAAGAAGGTGCTGTAAAGTTATGCTATTGGGCTATGGAAGAAATGAAAGAATGCGCGAGTTCGTTTACGCAGATATGACACTTTTTTTTCTTTTCTTAATACTAAGTCAGGGGGCTATGTTTATCCAACTGTTTTGGGTTCCATGGTGTTTCTTAATTTAAATTGTGAGCTGAAATAATTCCTATTCGAGTATCGGGCTTTGCAAAGGTAAATTGAAATAGAATATTGTATGTTAAGAGCTGAAAGTGCATTCTTGCCGCTTGCGCATGAATATTGCTGGTTGAAGCTAAGCCGAAACCAGCAATCATGCAAAAGCGACAAGCACACTTTTAGCTCGAAATATACTACATACTATTTGTTCGACGATCGAGCATGTTATTACGTCCAAAATAATCATATTTCATTGTAGAGAAAAAAATTATTGACAATAAATTTAAAATTACTCGCGTAGTCTATGTCATGTGACGCGGTTACTCAAACAAATGACGGGCGCTGTCAAGGAAACCTTCGGACGTGCCCACCTATTTTGCTCACGCGGAAATTTAAAACGCTCGGCGAGCGGTAAAGTGATGAAAACGCACGCTCAGCGGCGAATGACAACTTTCTGTTGTCAAATGACAGTTAGAAAAATTTACTTTCGATGTCAGTCGTCGAAAATAGTACATTGTGTATCTAGGACGAAAAGCGTAACATTCCCAGACGACTGTGAACCACAGGAGTCTGGGAATGTTGCTTTTTGTCCAAGATACACATACTATTTTTCCGCCGATCGATACGAGTAATTAAAATAATTAGGAAATAATACTCGAATAGGGAATGTAGCAACGGCTGATAATGGAATGTTTGACTTTGCTCAACAAAATGTTGTCAATAATGTGTCAGTTCTAGTACGATTGGCGGAAATAGCTATTTTTGCAACAAGTGCTAAAAGTCGACGTTTATGCACGCGTTGCATACAATATTTTATCTACGACATTGATTTTACTGTTATTAATCTATAAATATCGATTTAACAAAGGTTTGCATCTACGACACTTCTAATTTATGTCATAATAAACAGCAGGCCATGCGCGCGGGCGACTGTTTGCGAAGCCAGTACTGTCAAGGTGAGTTACGAAATGTAATTATTAATACTCCACATCTGACTGTATTCATTACATAACGCTTTAATTATTTCAAAAACACTTTACCTGTAACGCAAGAAGCAACTAGAATAACTTTACAACTTCACTTCCAGTTCGAAATTGTAGTTTTATAACCTCACTTCACTTTTAGCCCATGTGCTAAAAGTGAACAGCTGATTTATTTAACCACGCTAAACTATAAAACGTCACTTTTAGTGAAACATGCTAGCGCTAAAAGGCCTACCTTTAGTAGTGGTCGTAGATAAAATCTATTAAGTCGCTATAGAAAAAATCAAACTAAAATAAAAGTTATGTATGCTAATACCGCGAAACGATAAAGTTTAAATCTATTCTATTATAAAAAAATAACATAACTCAGCTATTTACTAGACATTGTAGTTAGCATTACAGGAGTTCGATCATCATTTATAATTTCCTAGTGACATATTCAATTATTTGGAGATCAAAGTAAAATCATAGGAAAATTGAGCAAAGTGAAGCAAATGGAGAGTATTTTTTTGTATGTATAACAAATTATTTAGTTACCAGGAAATTAATTAAGTAGACAGATAACTTTTATTTTAGGGTAAGTAGGAACTTAAGCTAATTATTCTTTTTGTGAAGCAAACTTTTTCAGAGTGAGAATATTTCTCATTTTATAATGAAGTATATCTATAAGAAAACTTAATTTTAGTTAGAGAGAAGGAAAGTGTTAGCTTTTCTAATAGAGAACTCAATTAAGCGAATTACTTTAGCATAGCTTGGCGCTCGCAAATTATAAAACGCCTCAATTTTAATCAAAATGGTCAACACGCGATCACACAAAGCACAGCACTTTTTCTAAATATAGGAAGGAAGTTGGTCTTTTCAAACTGCAAATTTAACGACGAACCTACGATATAATTATATTTTGCTATATCTGATAAATCTGGTTTCTTTAGTATTACGCGCCATTAAAATTGTTGACTTTGTGTAGCATCACTTCGCGAATAGTTGATTCCGTGATATCCTTCCGTAGTTAAGCACTTACATTTAAAACATTTCTGGTATAATGATACTTAATATTTTTTTTATATGTGAAGACGTTAACATTGGTCACGTTTTTGTTAGAAATCGACAGGTTGACCAATAAAGATTAATTGTCAGCTGGAAAGGCTAAAGGTTGATTGGGATAGGAAAATTAATTTATTAAAAAGTAAATGTTTTCCTTTTTGTAGACTAAACTACCATAATTGAATCTACAAATAAATAATAACTAATTTCTCACCAAGCTCATCAACACTTTCGCCTTTCACCTGTCATTGTTACTTACGTACGTCCCCACAAATGAATTTATTTTATTTTAAATATAATAAAGCTGAAAATGTATGCTATGAAGAACATTTCAATAAAATTGACATATATCTTTACTAGTTCTTTATGATGCAAACGCAGGGTTTGTGGTAAATATTAGCTGACTTGATTTTGAAAAATTTCTGCTTCTTTCAGAACGCGAACCCATAATAAAATTGTTATAAAAGTTGCTTGCTCTAAGAAAAAAAATCGTTTCAATGTTCTAAATCAATGTGTTTAGAACTTAAAAAATTGCGGTAACTGCCTTTTGCGAATATTAAAATGTGTCACTGCTTTTATATATTTCTAAATATGCTCTTATTTTTTTCCTTGTTTTAAATTTTGATTGTATATAGAATATTGTTGTAAGTCTATACTAATTAATCTCTGTAGGCACTTCTAAAAGGATATGCATTTTTTATTTGATTTTAAACATGTTGTTTAAATAGCAGTATGACGTACTGGTCGTTAGCGGTTATGACAATATAGGGAATGTTGGCTTTTGGGAATTAATAAGGTTTTTACCATAACCGCATTACAAACAACAAAAATCACACAAAATATCAAAATAAAGACATAAAAACAACATCATTGCAACTGATATAATTTTCGCGTTCTTCATATTTTACAGTTTATAAATCGATTTTCAACACAGCAAGCACTGAACTGCCGGAGTACTAATGACGGATATTCTCTTATTTTGTCACATGATTTGAAACGTAGTTCACGCTACCTTGGAAGTTTTCGTGTATTGGCACTAATCTCTGCATTAGGCCGCTTTTGGATTTTTTATTTATTTCTAAAACAATTGTAAGGACGGTGCTGCGTTTGCCACGTTAGTTTAACAAATAACTGATTTCATTGGGCTTTAGGCGACGTTTAAAGCAAATGTTTTTGAGTAGAAATTGTTTCTATTGATGGAATCTTCGATGCCACCTTTCGATTTTACCGGTTAGAAAATATCCTACAATTGCATTAAGCTGCATTACACCCCTTGCCTTCCTTTCCGTTTTTAAATTACATAATTATGCACCTAATCCTGGATTCGATGTTATTGTTATCGAGAATTTAACCTCCAATACTTGTACATGGGCCGTATTTTCGAGTTGGAGCTATATGGAATTATGGTTAATGACACTGCGGATCAATCGATCCGTTTATGTGCTCATATTTGGCTTGTGATACATTGCGTTATAACCAACCTCCATCGTTCAAAGCTATGGTTATAGCTTGAATTCCCTTAGAATTCTAATTTCTGAAATTTAATTAAACCTCACACTGGCGAAAAACTGTATGTGCACCACTGTGATAAACCGTGAATTGCACGGTTTCATTCAATTTCTAAGGATAATACAATAAGTGGTAGGTTTGTCTTCATCATAATCTTAATACAATTATTTAAGGCGGCTTTGTCCATCCCTGGTGAAATTAACAATAATAATCGTCTAGCAAAAACCCAGGTAATTAGCATTCTCCAAAAGTATTTGAATATAATTTTTCTATTGATTGTATTTCTAAGCTCTGTATCATAAGCAAGCACTTACATAGATCAAGCTGCTCTTACTTATTTGAAGCTTGGCGCTTTGTT
>CALNHX010008909.1:0-55413 GCA_940337035.1 Agriotes lineatus
CGCCCTAGTTTTTGTGGATTACGATAAGACCTGCGACACAATCAAACATCACGAAATGATGAAGGCATTAGCAGATTGCCGGCTAGAATACAGATACGCAGCTCAAATAAAATACCGAGTGGTGATTATTTTTTTCTGCCTAATAGTTTCTCCGGAAGTCACGTCAACTTTTTTTATATTTTGAAAGACCTTTTATTGGATAAATGACACTATAAAGATGTTGTATTTTTTGTAATAATTTCTGTAAGAAAAGTGCACATAAACGTAAACAAATTAAAACTGTTGTTTATACTTGAGATGGATTTTATTTCTAACAATGTTTTTGTGATCAGATTTATTTTTCAATTTTTATTATTGTACGCATACTTTTATGTAAAATAACTAAATAAATAAAATTTAAAAAAATTGTGTGAAAATTGTGTTATAAAATTCTAAAATTTTTATAATTCGACAATCTCTCCAAAATTATTTATAACACTCTTCGAATATGCATTTAAAAATGGATTAGGACAAGCATAAATATCAACGAAGGGATTTCACCTGCATTTCTCAGATAACCATGTTGATTACAGACCAAGCTAAACAAATGCTCATGAAACTAACAGATGCTTCGGACCATGTCAGGTTAAAGTTGAACATATCCAAAACCCAGTTCATGAAAAATCTGGTAATCAATCAAAACATTGAAGTAGAGAGTAAACTAATCGATCAAGCAACACCTTATAATTATCTAGGACATGATATAAGAACTGGACGCGACAACAAAACGTGTGAGATTGACCGACGAATTAAAGTATGATCAAAAATTACTTTAATCTATTATGGCTATCGAATAGTCAGATTGCACTACCGCTGGATTGTTTAGAAAATACGCCCGACAGCAAAGCCGTCAGCCAGGTAATAATTCGGCTTGTGCGTTATTCTGGGCCTTATTGAAAGTGGCTCCAGCAGTCATACAATATCAAAACCGCCTTATTTGCCCTCCCCGAGAAAAGCCGAATAGTAGCCGAAACTTAGTTTAACACTGAAAGGTAGACACTGCCATTTGCAGACACGTTTAATCTTCTAATTGCAGCGCACCGTTCCGGGCGAATTTTATTGACATTCCGCGACATACTAAGTTCTGGTCTATATAAGGTGGGTTGCAGACCTCCCAGAACCAACGCCCAGCATCCATCGTTCAGAATCAAGTTTTATTTATAAATTAAATACTGTTCATATGTTATTACATTGTAAATATGCAGAACAATGTAAACTTTATTTCTACTATGGTCTCTGTCTATGCACCTGAACTGTCTCAGACCTTGGCATCGGATCTACCCGGGGCAGATTTTTAAGTCTTAAAAGCACTAGAGTAAATTTTCGTACCCTTACAAAATCATTAGTAATTCCTAAGAAGGTCAACACGAAAGATAACTCATATTGCTTGGAATTTCCGCTAAGAACAGGATCACCCTCCTGGCTGGGGATTAAGATGAAAATAATTAGAAAGGCTATGATTCGTTTCGATTTTATGCAATGTAAAGTTGTTACCCTTAAACATTATTAGCTAACAGTTTAGTTTGAACTGCCTTGTTTATGGATTTGGTTACCTGCATCGTGGCATCGTGGCACAAATCTAACGGACAGCATTCACTTCTTAAAGGCAGTCTACGCCACTGTGCAGATTGATTTCTGAGTTTTTATTTGAATTAAAAAAAAACCGTAAAAACAGCCGCGGAGAAAGATATGCAAATACTTCAAACAAAGACCTTATGTAGACAGTAAATTATGCAAATCGATAATGGCAGATAGTTAGTTATTAGCTGATTACCGTTTAAATAAATTTAGAGAATAAGTACGCCCACGGTTCCACTTCAGGTTGCCCACTAACAAAATTCTTAATTATTGTTATTCGGTCAAGTCAAATTTAAACAATATTTTAATATAAGTATTTTTATTTTTTACCAAAAATTTTAGAGAGTTTTCATAACTTAAGACCTACTAAGATAATTTATTCCTATATTCTCTTTACGATCTTTGTGGACGAAGGTGTGCCATGAAATTTAACATTTTTAGTAATGTGATTAGTACTTGGTATTGTATAATCAAGTTTTATTCTTTCCAAATAGCTTGTAAGTTGTATAAACTCGTAGGGCGGATATTTAGTTAAAATTTATAATCTTTGCGGCCATTTGGGTGGTCACCATAATTTGACCTTACTTTAGTTAAATGTTTAGATTTAAAAAACGGTGTCCCTTAAGTTGTCTTCCGCTGCAAATATCTCTTAATAATACAATAGTTAAAATGTTTGTTTTTTTCTCAAAAATTATAATTTTTTCTATACATTCCGCTGAAAAGCAGCGCACAACGGGACCGGCAAGAACTTATATTTAACTAGCATTGTTACTAGGTACGCATTTTCTTTATTGAAGGATATAAAGTCAAAGATAAAATTGCCAACATATGGTGGTTTCAATAAGACGACGGCATATATGCATGACTATCAATTTTATGACTCTGGAGAAGTTACTTTCATATCCTCTTCGTTTATTGATACCGACACTTGCTGTTTAGCAGACAGATTGACGGCAGTTACTGTACAAGGTGTGTATAAATTGCTGAAATAATTAGACGTGGCGATGCTAGTCATAAAATTCTGAGTCGAAAATCGTAATGCTAAAATGGATTGGTCTTCCTGAGCCCTGACAAGCGTTAGATAGAAAACATGTTTTTTTCAGGTAAAGCAGCTATTCTGTTTTAAATACGTCAAAGTATTGTCAAGAAAAGTTGTTCAAAATATTTAATTATGGCCCCACACAAAATTTCAAAAATATCGGCAGACTTTTATGAAACCATGTTACCAGAAGAGTACTTCATCTAGGACAGGGCTGTCCAACTTCAAGGGGGCCAAGGACCACTGTAAAACATTTGAAGGTTATGAGGGCCGCATCATAAAATGTGTCGTATGCGAATTTGTGAATGATTTGCAATAAATATAAAACGTGTATATTTCAATACTAATTTTTATTTATTCAAGAAGCTTCGGTTACATTACAAAAAGCATTGAAACATAAAAGAGATATACAGGGTCTTCCCTGAGGTAACCGACAAACTTACACCATATGTTTTAGAAGTGATTCTAAACAAAAAAAATCATATTCAGTTTAGGTTAATTATTTTCCGTTCTTGAGATACCGACAAAACAAAAAAAATACATCAATTAATGTAAATTTACGTATAGAGATGTGACCTTTCACCCCCTTACTAAGGGCGTCAAAGATTTATACCTCGGGTCAAGCTCAAATCGGAGAAATACGTTCACTCTAATATATATTCGATTAGGTAAAACACCAGATAATTACCAAAACAAATATAATGTTTTTAGCTAGTTACAATGATTAATTAAAAATAACTCTGAGTTGTACATTATTTAAAATTAACATGTTCTTCTGGAATTGTGTCAGGTTTCGTTGGTCGAGCTGCAACCCAATGCACCGGCGAGTGTTTCGGGTCCCTATTGGTAGTCCGCCGGTATGCACGCCGATTCTTCCGAAAATGGGCTGAGTAGGTCTTTTGTTCCTGCAAACTTGACCTTCCACTCAGCAGGGATTTTGAGCTGTAATTTTCCGGTGAATTTAGCGATTTTAAGGGTTACCTGGGGCGGGCGTTAGTGCCTAAATCCTGGTGCAGAGGTTGATGGTACCTTAAAACGGCTAGGCGTCGTTCTCGGAGCGAACGCGGTGTCAAATCCTGCAGATCGAATTTATTCGTCTTGAGCCGGAACATGATGTTGACATTCCCCCGGCAGGGAGTTTGCGGGCTGCGGAATCGAATGTCGAAGTCCAGGAATTCGCCTTTTAATGGCCAAAAAGGGGTCCTGCAGGTGAGTTTATGAAGGGCGGCTACAGGACTCTAGCCGCTCAGAAGCGAGGTAGAGGCTGCGATTCCTACAGGTTACAGGTTTAATTATTGGTAAAATGAGGTTATGAGGAGTATTTCACCTCTCGGGGCGCTGAGATTTGCGTTTAAAAATTAGGCGGTCGGAAATGGCTTTTAAGCAGTTAGCCCTGCAAGACAGTACAGCGTATTAAGGCAGGGGTAAAGCCTCAGGGATTCGATTTCCCAAGGAAGTTCAACAATCAAGGTAAAATCGAATCTAGCAATCTTTCTTTTGCGGAAACTTCTCGGGCTGACAGTACAACACGTCATTTCCCTTGAAGCTTGGTCTGGTAAGGGTTGGAGGCATACTCCATTAGACAGTTCAGCGTGTCAGACCGGAGGGCCCAGGTAGAAAAGGAGAAGACAGGGTCAGGACTGGTGGACTCAAGGGGAAATTCTATCCGCGGGCCGCAAAAATATACTGGCGGGCCGCATGCGGCCCGTGGGCCACATGTTGGACAGCCCTGATCTAGGACATGATTTCATAAAAAAAAGTAATTCGATATTTTTAAAATTTTGCATGGAACCATAATTTTACATTTTGAAAAAAAAAATTGATGATACCTTGACGTATTTCAAACAGAAAATTTACTTTATCAGAAAGAAACATGTTTTTTGTCTACCGCTCCTGAGGGCTCATGAAAACCAATCCAACATTTTATTATTTTCGACTCAGAATTTAATGACCAACATCGCCATGTGTAGTTCTTTCGCCAAATTGTGCACACCCTGTATAGACGGAAACCCAACAAACAAACATTTTTCAAGGTTTCTGAGCGAGGTGATCTACTACCAAGTTACTAGAAGTTTCAAGCAGTTAGTTAAAAAATAATGTTTCGTTTTTAGATCGCTCGCGTTCGTCCAATTCGAAGTGTGACGTCGTCTTTAAGAAGTCGAGGAATGGAAGAGGCACCAGGTGTATAAATTAAAATGCTCTCATTTACACGACCACGTACTCCTGAGCATTTGCAACTTTATTTCAGGACCTGCTGCAGTGAATGAATAAACGCCGGAAACTTATTCTTTTTGAGGCACGTTCCAGAATCTAAAGTAACCGTAGTAGAATGGGTTATGAAACATGAAACCCGGTCGAAATAGTTTGTAAGTTAATATTAGAATTATAGATCATGCTGAACAGTCTAGTGAATGGGTTCTGGTGCAAGTTACATAGTTAATAAAATCAACGACGCCGTATCAATGTACTGTAATAATAAGAGGGTCCGCGTGTTATACACAACCTAAAGGCTAAATACAATATTGTACCGACCGCTTTCAACTTCTCCAAAATAGTTTTTATCAATTGTTAAGCGTTCGCAGGGGTATGCAAGAAGTATCTTAAATTTTAAATCGTTGCGTAGAAAATGCTTAAACAGTAACTAAATTTTACTGACCAGTAAACTGCAACAATTTTTGATAGTGATATAACGTTCTGGCGTGACCAATGGAAGAATGGAATTGTTCGATGTTAAACAGAACTCTATTTCCACTGCAGGCTCTGGGGAAAAGATACGACAGCTACTAATCACTTAAAAATTATTTGCCATTCTTGCAAAACCTTGTTTCCCTAGAGCTGTTCCAGGTACGCAATTCAAAATTGCTATATGCATTATAACTTCAAGATAACACTTTTGCATTACAACACTGACATAATATTGAGTGACATTGAGGACATAAAATAAACATCGTTAAAACAAGTCAAACAAACAAAAATACATAATTGCGCAGAGGATCGGTTAGCACAACTTCAGTTCATAATTTATGAATATATCATGCGATTGATTCAATAAATTATATTATCCATTTTATTGGATGTGTTCAATTTTGGAAGTAATTTAAATTCTGTTTTGATGAAAAGCCGTTTCATTGACTAAAATCTGAATATTACATTACCTTAATGTTTACCTGCTGTGGAGGTGTTTATATGACTATTATAAAATACTGAAAATTATAATTCCTATCTAGTTTCTGCAGTTCTACACTATGTTAAAAACTACCGATTCCAGTAAGTGTTTATCCCGTTTTGAAATAGTTTCTAGCAGTGCACTGAACAGTTCTTCTGAGTTTACCACAATAAATTGCTAATAAACACTTTTGAACATTTCACCCTATTATTTTCCTCATTTTACTTATATCACATATTTTTAGGACTAACCAAGAATGGTTCTGAAACTAGATTTTTATGTATTCTTTCTTCTGATATATTTCCAGTTTCAACCCTTATCGTAATATGAACAAAGAGCACCTATCATTATACACTTAGTTTCCTTCGTACAGCACTTAACAAGTGTGTTCACAATAAGCATGCATGGCATTGATGAACTGTAAACAAAGAAAATAATTGAAAGAAAATATTCGTCAACTTGAGAACTATGTCTATAGGTACAAAACTTCTCAAATAAAGAGATAAAACATTTTTGATGTTTTTCGAAAATTATTTAGTTTTCAATTAATTTCAAATTACCGTGAAGGAATGGGCAACTCTGAGGTCCAACTAACTAGTCACTGGAGACGGCGCCGGCGTAGGTTCTTTTGCAACGGCTTAAATCAAATTAAATTGCAAAAGGTGCCAATGAGCTTTTGGTACAACCAATATGTCGAAAATAGTGATGACAAATCATCAAATATAGGCGATCGCTATATAATCTGAAACAAACTCACTTCACGGCCAGGTCATACAAAGTTTGCCGTAACTAAAACACAAACTTTATGGTATTACCAAATGTATAGTAAATATTAACACACTGGGGTGCACCCGGTATAAAAATACTAACTCTAAATTGATACTACCGTAAACCAACCATAATCATCGGGAAAAACAGTAAACGTACGTAACGCATGATTGTAAATAACAAAATCACGAATGAAACGGATGGAAGTAATAGTAAATAAGGGTGAAAGATGTTTAAACAGACCAATAAAAACTCGAGTGGGCGTGAGAAGCCTTGTCGACTGTGATACTGCTTGGTAATATAATTCGGTGAGCCGCCAATATCCAGCGAGCCCCCCTTACTATCATTACAAGACAGAGTTTTATGTATAACTAGCAAAAATGGAACTATTATATGTCGGGAACATGATCGTGAGGTACCGATAGTGGCTTCTGCTTCGCAATAGCTGCCAAAGAATTCTTAACCACAGGAGTACAAAGTAGCACTAGGTCACATGATAAATCAGCAGACGTATACATGTACAGCAGGAGAGAAACGACTAAAATAAAATTAAAGTACAACCTAGTTCCACGCGAAATGAGCTTATATTACTAAATCATGGCCAGCTGCGATATGTGCAGCTAAATTAACCATCGTAACATGGAGATAATCTTTCCATAACATCGTTCTCAAATCAAATCCGCATAATTGTAAGTGCAAAGAGATTCCAAGCCCAAATTTGCACGAAGCTCGCAGAAACCATGCCAACAAAAGCGCTGACTCAGCTAGTCTTAACCATTAAATAAAAAATCGGGAGTGTGGTCCCCTAGACTTTCTCGCATTCGCCTTGTTTTCTAGCAAATTTGAAAAGTTTATTGCAATGTATACAGTGTGGTCCATTAAGTGTGCAACAAATGGGACATTTTTTTATTAATTGTAAAACCGAAATTTAAATACCGCCAAAAGTTAGTGCATGTTCGATAACCATATCAGATGCCCTTAGAATGGTTTCAAGTCAAACAATATACAGGGCAGGACAAAAAATATGTAATTCGTTCAAGAATAAAGTTACCTTATTTAAAAAAATATAGCAAAATTTTATTGAGAAAAGTTGTTTAGAATCAAAAGTTATGCTCAAATACAAAGTCACGGCCTCCTATTCGAATTTTGATTCTTTTTTTGTAAAATTTTTTATTATCCTCGTATGATACATGTTTTTATTATTTTGATTTTACTAAGAGTTTTTCATATGTAAATTATTATTAGTAAAGCATTTGCCTTGTTAAAAAGAATATTTGCGAAATTCTAAAGTTCCGTTAAATATCGTTGCAACAAACATGAAGTGGACGCTTACCTAAAAAAATATAAATCCAAGTAAATTTTACAAATACGCTTCAAGTTGCTAAAAGTTATTTAAAAGGGATGTGGTTGTGGCTACTTTAAATACATATAAAATCAAAATAATAAAAATATGTATCATACGGGGGTAATACAAAATTTTCCAAAAAAGAATCAAAATTCGAATAGGAGGCCGTGACTTTGTATTTGAGCATAACTTTTAATTCTAAACAACTTTTCTCAATAAAATTTTGCTATATTTTTTGAAATAAGGTAACTTTGTTCTTGAACGAATTTCATATTTTTTGTCCTGCCCTGTATATTGTTTGACTTGAAGCCATTCTAAGGGCATCTGATATGGTTATCGCACATGCACTAACTTTTGGCAATATTTAAATTTCGATTGTACAACTAATAAAAAAATTTCCCATTTGTTGCACACTTAATGGACCACACTGTATATCAGGATGTGAAACATACAAACTGCAATTAAATTAATTCGATGTGGAAAGATTCACAGAAGGGGTTGAAACTTGGTGCAGAGATGAAGGGTTGAAGGGTAAGATGTGAATGGAGTACCCAGGCTTAACTACCCCTTAAGACATTTGTAACCTACGTCAGTTCACAATTGAATGCACCTCAATGCTAGAGAATGTATTAAAAATTCAAATAAAAATATACTGCTTATATACAGACTTTTTGTGTCATGTTTTGCTTATTCTAGTCGATATGGGGACCTAGTGAGTTACTTGATGTAAATTTAAAACAAACGTTTGCAAAACGTTCTGGCTTTACAAACAATACATTGCAACTTTGCTTAGTGATATAACACCAATGTTGAACGTTGCGTATATATAGCTTAGATATTACATATTATGAACTAGTTTTATGGTTTACTTAATTTCCGTTAAACTTCACACAATTGTCTATTTTATGGTCAGACGTTATTTGAACACAGATATTTCCTAAAATTATAATTTTTCAATAGGGTAGCTTGCTGGAAGACGGGAAAGACAGTTTTGTCATTGCCTATTTTGTATTTTAAAAGGACGATCAACGATGATGGTATATTTCGGAAATTTAAATCTCAGCTTTCATACCCGAAAAGCAAGAACTTCTCCCAATAAAGTTGTCAGATATGGTAAAAAATATATGAATGGTATTATGACGTAGTATTTTCTTACATTTAATTTCCCCCTTTATTAGAAAGGCATGCTTTATTGAATCTGTGTCTACAGGTAACAATTGCAGTACCCATTTTGTTTTCAGTTTTTTTTTCAAATGGCTCAAGAACACTTATATTTCGATCAGTCGGACGAATTGCTCTTTCAGGATGAGAACTTTTGCATCACAACATGCACATTATGAGATGCGAAATTTATTTATATATGGAAAGAGGAGTCACGTTTAAAAAACCATATTTGAATATGGTAATATTACAATCCGAGAAGACAAACAATATAGCGGTTCACGAACATGTCGGACATAAATATAATTTCGTGTCCTAATCTTACACGATAGCACTCATTATTAAGTAATTCGTGAGAATTTTCGGCTATCTGGCCTTTATCGACAGACGTACTAATTGTTACTGTAGAAATTATGATGCCTCCACCGATAACTATATTCTTATGTTACAAAATGTTAAATATATTTTTCCAAAAGATAATTATTAAAACACAATAAATGGGAGTACTTTGAAAGAACAATTGTTCTAGAAAATCTAGTAGCACATAATAACTGAGCGTTGTATCATTACAGGGCGATAAATGCGTAAACGTGTAAATTGTATATTGTTTTCAAAGTACTTATGGTTAACCTTGATTTCTTGGAGATTGTTTCTAGAGTTGAAAGATAATTTTTGTACTTCAATGACGTCGCAAATGATATCATCAAACCATGGAATGAAACCATTAATTTTTGTGACAAAGTTGGGCGTATATGGTTTTCAAGCATATTTTAAAGTTAAATGAGGCAATTCGAGGAATATTTGTTGCACATAGCTCGTAGTAACAATTTATTTTTGTCGACGGGGCCGGGCACATTTTTTAATTTAGAAATTGGACTTGACCTCGCCTATTTTGGAGCACTAAAATGAAGTACGATTTTAAATTATTTTAAATCTTTACTTGTTGTCCAGTCATTGTGACACTTTAATGATTTGATTGAATTTAAATCGAAATTATTGTCGCTCAATTGAAGATAGACGCCTTATTTTTATCACGACAGATTAACCAACACGAGTGTTGTTTGGAAATAACGTGAGGTATTCCACAATTTTTTACGATAACGTGGTCATACACGTTTTATTATTCGGAGGATTCTATTTTATAAACTGTTTGTCATGATCATGAAGCTGAACATATTTCATTTTGTAAAAAAATACAATTTTAATGTCTCTAAACCACAAGGGTTAATAAATCAATTTAGTATAACTGCAGAATAAGTCAAATTTCAACGTTAGCAAGAGGCGTGCTACTATGTAGCATAAAAGGAAACAATTCCGTATTAAATATTGTATTGCCAATTTGGATTTTCGTTAAAAATGTACAATCGTCTGAATGCAGGTAATGCGCTATTCTCACGTGTTACATGCAGTGTTTTTTCAACGACCATAAGGAACAGAGCACCACGAAAAATTATAGCAACGTTTAAAATTTTTGACAGTTGTATTTGTCTTTTTAAAATCAAGCTGCGTAGTACAACAGTGTCTCCTTTTTATTATAAGTAAACTAGATTAACATTAGAGATATGTTATATTGTAATGGTTTACTGCCCACAGCAATTCTGATTGCCTAATTAACTAAACGAATAAGGTCAAAATGTGCACAAATTATATATTTTATTTGTTGCAAGTTAATCAGTACATTAATAAATGCACTTGATGTGAGCAACAATAACTAATAATTTGAGGGATAAAAGTTAGCATGAGGTAAGGAAGGTTTCAGAAGGGTTACGTTCAGAGTTTCAGATATGATAAATGTTTGGAAGGGCCAATGCAATTTAATTTGTAACTGATGGATTTGAGCGTATTAATGTCAAACATAATGTGAATAAAATAACACAGATCGATTTGTTAAGTACAGAAAGTATATGAGCGTTATATATTAAAAATGTATAAGTCAATAAACGGCAAATTAGCTGAAAGGTAAACAAAATAGTGCTAGCAATAATTACAATAGAGCAAAGGAAAAATGTAACGCAACCGATCGAAAGACAATTAGTGATACGCTAAAGGAACTCAAGGGTATTACTGCATTATAAACCAGACTGATTTAAAAGCAGAGCAAAGTGTAGTGACATTTATTCCAAGAAAACAATTTTAGTAGTTAGTCAAAGACATGACATCAAAACTGTAGTCCATAAGTTACGAGATAGTCTTTTGTTTATTATTACCAAACAAGCTTGTAAAATTTGTGCTGAGGGCAAGTCTGCTTTCAGTTGTGTATAAATTTTCTAAGTAAAAAGTTTTATCTGTGAGCCCAAAAGTGTGTTTTTATATTCACGAGTCTGCAGAGCACCTGTGAGTGTAAATTTCGTCTTGATAAGGGATCCCGGTGAAGAGGGAAAGCGGGCTGCAAGATTCGCCTAGGTGCGGTTAACATCGAGGCCCTTTTACGATTAGTGGGAGGTATCAGCAAGCAAGAATTTTATGTCCAACGTGTAGAGCCGTTCCTCCTGAGTACCTGTGTCCAGAGTTTCGGAGCAGGAAGCCACCACCAGAGTTACCATCGACGAACCGTCCCTAGAAAACGTATCCCGCTTACGGAACAGCCTTTTTCAAGATAATTTCACAGAGAAAGCGTTGGAGTAGGTCCATTATTTTTGGGTATCGTCAAAATTAGACTGTGTACGAGGTGTAGAGGCATATTTCAGTTCCCAGATTCGTTCCAGGGAAGTTTTATCGAGGAAGTGTCCCTTAAAAATGCGATTTCGAGAAAATTTCACTAAAACAAACAAGGTTAGCCGGAAGCTACGTCACAGAATTAATTGCATTTACCTGATGCTTGCTTGCTATTTTGGTGTTTTAAACTTCAATTTTACGCTATTTTTGCACTGGCAGATCATCTTGTTTACTGAATTAAATTTAGAGGCTATCTAAACGTCAGTTGGGGATGGTGCAGTAATAGTTGAGAGCAATTGTCATACAACGAGTTATTTTTCATACAAAGTTTCCTATTAATTTTATGAACCGACCACCCTGAGATAAGAATTGTGTCATGTTCACCGGAGCTAAGTCCATAAGTTATTGCAAATTGGTAGAATATGGAAAGAGCAATAAACCATTTAATTTGGTAATAAATACTATATTCTTTTAATTTGCCCTGAGATTGACACACAAATTCTCAGTTGAAACTAAAACAATTCATAAAGTGTAGTATCGCTTGCCCTAATTATAAATTTTATATTCTTATTAAAAGCCCCTATTATAAAGCGAGGGTGTTATTACAATATATCTTAGTTGTCGCTAAGTCATTAGTTTTTACCGATTATACGATGGTTTTGGTAAAGGTTGTGGCGTCCAGTAACCATGCCTGTGATGACTGACAGTTAAAAGCCCGATTCACATTTATAGTGCAATAAACATGCTAGGCACGGGCATGGCACGGGCTCGGTAAGAGCAAGAATTTCTTTAAATATTCACACTGCGATGGCTTTGCATTGGGTTTCAGTCGTTCTTTATTACATTTTGGAATATGTTGTCAACTTCAACATTAATAAAAATTGTTTTAATATTAGATGAAGAAGGCGAAGAACAAGCAAACCGATGTCAGAATAGCTATTTATGCATTAAGGGAGATATGAATATGTTTTCCCTGAAGTTGACATGTTTATAGATTGAGGGCCTCTGGCTCGGGGTCTATAAATCAACCGAAGGTAAAAAACATGAATACCTCCCGTGCATATAGTGTATGGTACGACAGCCATTTGTGGGCCTTAACCCGTGGTGCATACAATATTTTATTTACTAGCATATTAGTAAAAATAGTATGACATATAAGAATATGTAAGCAACATCAAAAATTGTCTGAATGTATGGTTGCCCAGATGTTATTTGTAGTTCATGGTTATAGTGAGTTGAGGGAGAAATAATTCAAAAAATGCCTTGGGCGTTTTGAGTAGCTTTTCATATTTTGTATCTATGACGAAAATGAACCATATCATTTTGCTATAGTAAATAAAGGAATTCTTTTATGTTGATTGTCCGAATATTTTTAATGTGCATTCCATTCTTCTCCAATGGAAAAAATTGTCTCTACTGACATTGCATTATTATTTTGTTCCTTTCGCCTGTCGACCACCGGGTTGAGTATTCACACAATATGTTTTTTTGCGAAACAGGCTCGACGTGTACTCGACAACTATTGTTCGAAAGAAAAATCGCGTGTAAGCAGCGTCGCTTGCAGAGAAGGTGATGGCCTAGTGCGAATGCCACCCAACAAAATAAGAAATAAATTTTGCCGAGCCCTTACACTGTCCGTGCCTTGCCTGTACCTTGCGGTATATTGTGAATCGGACTTTAGGTTTACAATTTGTTAGGTTAGTATAGCTTTAGTATAGTTATTATTTTATAAGCTAATTATTTCCGCATTTGCGTATTATATCAACAGCGTTAGTTAAAATTATCACCGATAGAGGGACCAACAATGATGAATTGTGAATCGTATGTTTAAATGTTTGCCTTGAATGCATAACATAACAACCCATATACCTGGTCCTCTTCCGGAAACGCACCACTATTCTTTTAACCACCCTCGAACTAAGACAACGCCTTATGTGTAACCCGCGCTCGGCACGACTTTTTGCCCTGTGTGAAACAGCAGTCGATTTCTGTTGAAGACGAAATTGCTATAATTCCGTTGATCCCGCTCCTGCTATTTTCATCAGATTGGTAAGTCAAGGCAATTTATTATTTGTGTATTTATTATTGCTTGTTCTTGATCTATTAGTTGATTAATTAAATTCATTGTTGTACGCGCCGCAATCATAATTATTTAGAAACTTCCGTAACGTTAGTGGGCCGCCCATCCATTTGTCACCATCTGCGAACCGGAAAGCAGAACTTTGGATTACCAAATGTTAGTGGGGAAAAAGGATTTAACCCATTGTTTTCTGCAAAGTGTTTTAATTAATCGTGCTATTTATTAACCTTGGTACTGTGGATTTGTTAATGGAAATGTAAGAACTTCCACCTTTTATTATTTCATTGGGAGAATCCGACGAGTCAGAGGGCAATGCCAATGGAGATTCAGATTCTTCTAGTAATGGAGACGTAGAATAATATAAACATTTGGTTTCAAAATTATAATCTTAAAGGACTTTTCAAAGCTTTAGAATCAAAATTATTGCATTAATTTTTTTTATTCCACCAAAGTCCACACAGATTTAAAATATTTCGACAATACTAATAACTTACTTGTTTGTGAGATCAATAAAGAACAGTAGTTAGAAAAAGAGACAAATTGAAAGAGCCATTGTATAGATAGTACGAGAATTTATACAAAAGTACAATAGAGGTCCCAGTACTGCTAGGAGAGGATGATTTGAAATATCTCTCGGAAATTTGTAGTCACAAGTACTGTGTAGAAAACGAAAGATAAAACTACTACCTACACAACATCTGCCCCACACTAACAGATGTAGCAAGAAAATGTGTTGGATTAGATTGGAGAAATCCAACGTTAAAATGTTCCTGAAGAATTCACCCTTTACGGAGATTTGCAGATTTAATCAGACTATGATAATTATTTATAATACTAGCCCTTGAACATATTTCCGATTTAATTGGCCATGCATAATATGAAAAAATTCAAAACGATATTGTACAAATAAAGACCAATAATAAAGGAAAGTTTACAAATTACTGCTTAGTTTAGTATAATGTTACTGACCTTATTGATATCAACGTGTAAACTTTTGCTAAGAGTTATTTTAATTTTATATTAATTTTCCTAAGTACATTTAATGATGGTCATAATTCATAAATGTTAAAAGCCACAAAGCTAAGGAGACAAAACTTACCAAACTCATGTTCGGATATGCTGTGTAAAATTGACAACACTGTATTTGTAAATAGTTTTACACATACTTAACCTAAAATTCTTTCTAACCTAAAAGTAATAATTGTTCATGTCATTTGAAGTTCCATCTACACAGCTAAAATGGAATATTTTCCATGGTCAACACTACTGAAAATGTGTGAACAGGTACTCTAGTCGATCCAACAGCCCCAAATTGTTCTTGTTGTTTGGATGGTCTATCCCTAGTGTGAAAATAGACAGATCAAAGAAATTTTTAATTCATTTCATATAGAGTTTGGTTTGACTGTTTTACCTGTATTAATATTAATTAATATTGTTTCCAGACGGGTTGTTGATGGTCCACTGTTTGTGTAATATAGTAATTCACGCATTACACGTCACACCACTTGAAGTTATTCTAACCATCAGTTGATCCGAACCTTATATGTAATAACAACTAATTTGGAATGATTCGCCATCTGTTAAATACGTTTCGCCACATCTAAATACATTGTACCTGACCAGGAAGGAAATTAATAGCATTCGTTAGGATTTTATTCTGTTTGCATTCTAGATAAGAGTGATGTTTTGCATATTTTTCTGGCGTTTTCTAGATCGATGTCGCGAAGTAACGTTTTCAGAACTAATACAAAGTTTAAAAAGGTAAAAAAACGAATAATTTTTAAATATATAACTTGAATATTATATCCGACTGATATTTCGACTTCAAACCCTCTGTTCGTACTTCGTAACCTGCACAGCACAGCTTGGAAATCAGGTAAACGGTAATAAGAGATAGTGATTCAGTTGAATTAGAGAAAATATGCAGCACCACAGTCCCTGTGGGCAAATGGACTACTCACTTTTGCTTGGTATAGATTAGATAGGTAATTATAGAACATAAAAATATAGTTCATGAAGATAATAGTACTTCGACATTATTAAATTAAAATTAAAATTAAAATATTGCCGACAATAATTTTTGCGATTCAGATACGAGTTTCTGCGGCGACGAAAATAACGACGAGTGCTTGCACGAGTCGTTATTTTCTAAAGCAACAGAAGCGAGACAATCTGAAGAGCAAAAATTGTCCGCAATATTTCGATCTAGAGTCCTATTCGTCTTGACAATTTAACTTTTCATTAACAAATTGTCGCTGAAATAAAGCTCCTTGAAATATTGTCACTACAATAATTGTTACAGAAAAAATTTTTTGGCTGAAATAATGTTCCTGGATATATTGTCGCTGAAACAAAGCTCCTCGAATTATTGTCACTAAAATTATCTTTCGATTGGTAGTTTATTTTTAAATTGAAGAATGCCATTGGTTGACAATGACACCAGTTAAATTGTCAATTTTATTTCATATCTATAGCTAAACAATTATTGCTCTGACAGATTTAAAATGTCAGGCGCATAAAACATATTTATTTAATTTGAACACAAACGAATGTTGTGATTTAGTTCGGAAAGGTACTTTTGTCTGTGTTAAAACAATAAAACTGCCCTTAAAAATGTTAGTTAAATTATTGACAGCTACTATTATAACCCTCTCGTACTTATTGCATATATAAAAATCAAATGTGTTAATCAGGAGCCAATTACTTTAGAATCCAGCTATATTAATATTAATAAAAGATCAAAACGACATGCGTTTGCTGCACCATTGAAATGCTTATTTCATTTTACAAAGGTAACTTATAAGATATTTGATGCAGTTTCAATCTTCCTGATTCCATTGCCATGTAAATACTGTCAGATATTGTAAAGCTAAAAAAACGAAACTGCTACACTCCGTGCTCACTTCAAAACTTGAATATTTGGGCATTTCAACTGTTGAGAAATAACTGAAGTAATAACAAACAAGTTGTGAGGGTCAAAAACCGCGTATATTTGCAATTCTCACTGATGACGGTGGAACCAGACGTCATTTCAACTCGTGGACGTTGTTCATTCATGAGGTGTTGCTATAAATTTACAGATGATGAAACACTTAAATTTGCTTAATTTTCTATTGCCTAGTTGACTGCATGTAAACAACATGTCTCGCTTCTAGCATACGATACGGTTTGTGTATAAAGGGCGATTTAAAAGCAAGGGTATGCATGTTTTGAAGAGGCATTTGTAGATGAGCGCACGGCCTTGGCTTGCTTAACCTTCTCGGCCATTTTGCTTTGTGAGTTGGATTTATGAAATGGTTCTTGAGAACTACTAAACATATGGGTGACAGTCGCCGTCTAGCGCCAATGCAAGATTCAATTGAAACTGCCATATTTTGCGGCAGCAACTTTAATACATTTTATGTACGACCGGGTGGAATTGGTCACTTTATACCTATCTTTTAGGGTGTAATATGTCATTTCACAGCCTAAGAGCCATAAAGTACTTTACGGCCCGCTAAGCGACACTAAGTGAACCGTAAAACATATATAAAAAAACATACATAAATAATTATAATTCCAGTAAGCAGAGGTACACACAGGATGTTCAGCTAAATAGATTCAAAATTACGGGTTAATATATAAATGACACTAAATTCATTGGATTCAAAGGGAACCCCTAAATGAAATTATCATTATATAAATTATTTCAAGACCCAATAAATAAATAGCATACGGGAATTATGCAAAAAATTGGGTAGATAGGGCGCTTGGAATCGATTGAGGTGAAGTTTATAAACCCTAATTGAAATGAGCTTCTTCAGGCTCTTCAAGAAAACTATTTGCTAACGTAATTCAAGCAATGCATCGCTATTATCAACGAGGTTTCCGCTCATCAAAACAGCTTTTTGTCAATCGCCAAATGGTGCGTTTACCACTGAAATTCTGCCAATTTACTACTCCGGACAAGTGATAAGTACAGAATCAATTTGGAAAATACACAAAAAAAAATGAAATCGGTAAGCAAGATTGTTTACTAGATAGAAATTATCAAATGGGAGAAATTGGTATACAACAGACGGTTGCCTACTAGTTGCATAATTAAAATTAATTTAAAATTTACAGTAAATATCGTCCGTAACATACGCGATTTGGCAGGCCATGCGAGTCCAAATCATCGGGGTGGTAACTACGCCTTTGGCTCTTGGGCATTCCACAAGGTGAAATATAAAAACTTGACCTTCAATCGTAGCTTATTTGCTTTGAAAGGTTGTCAAAATCAAAATCAAACTGAAACCCAGCCGATTCACCGGGCACGGTGGTTTTTCAGATCACGTAGAGAGCATCGGGTTGCTTGATAAACGGAAAAGAAATGCCTATAAATAAATTCAACCAAACACCAGAACACATGAAAATAAGGGCTCAGCGCATACCTTGAGATTTCGGGCAAATAATAGGTTAATTTACTTCCAAAATAGCATGGAGATTCTGTAACAGCCAGGCGCAGTAAATTATTTATCAATAACGCCAAATCGGCACCTGATTAGTGATGCTCTTAGGGATAATCCGTCTTGTAACTGTTATTAAAAGGAGGTGTTCCAAAAAGCATCCTTACTACCATGGAAGCAAAGTTAAAACGCGAAAAATTTTCCAAAAATGGAAACCAAAAAATAGCTCTAATGTGAAAAAAACGGGAATTTCGAAATTACAAAGAAACGATATTGGTAATCTGATGTACACAACAAGGCTCAATGTGGCCTATATGGAAGAAAACATTTTGAGAGTTACACTCCTCTTCTTCAACAACCAAGATGTTATCTGAAAATAAAATACGAAAATGACTTTCGAAAACATAAAGAACAAATAACGAGAAGCTAGGGATAATTCCCAGGACGCGAGACCGGAATCTCTGTAATATTAGATAAGACTATCTACAGGGTAAAAAAAATCGGACAACAGAGTTAATCACCTTAAAGAAGAGAAAAGAGATACCCCCAGAAAGACATTGGAGTTACCTTTAATGGTATTCCTGTAAGTCAGAAATAATGTGCATTACTTTTATTACCAACAATTTATGACTATTATTATTAAAACAGAAAGGGTAAGCAGTACCCACGGTTCCGTTTGCCCTTGAATTTGAATTAATCTGTATATACAGATTTTTCGATCTTAAAAGATGTTAAAAATTTATTTAAAAAAGTGTAACTGCAGATTAGGCATTTACGTGTACATATAAGACAACAAAAGAAGATACTTATGAGCTATTCTAGTTTAATTTAGCTAAATGTTGGCTATGATTTATTCTTTACGGTTGGTGTTTTGAGTTTCTTACTTTATTAATTGCTTGTCGGGCTGCTTTTGTCATTTATAGTATACTCAACGTTTTAATAAAATTAACACTGGTTCACTGGCAAACTAGGATTAGCCATGATTAATAACCTCAAAATCAAAATACTATGACAGCTGGGTTCACATAGAAAGAGGCTCAGTTCACATATTTATTTAAAACATTAAACAATCAGAATTCCATGGCGATCCAAAACAATCACGAATAGCTTATATTTTAGTTATTTTTGCAAATCACAATACACAGAAAATGTTAAATTGCCTACCTAGAAATTGCTTTATCACCTTATTATCTTGCTTGTTTTCGAGGACAGCTCATTCGCCTACAATAGAATTTCATAAGAGAAGTACATGAGGCGATATGATAGGAAAGAAAAATTTCTAATGGCCATTACAAAACGGGTA
Source organism: Agriotes lineatus (assembly GCA_940337035.1). NCBI lineage: Eukaryota > Metazoa > Arthropoda > Insecta > Coleoptera > Elateridae > Agriotes > Agriotes lineatus. Next base: position 19,562 of record CALNHX010008909.1, read on the forward strand.
GGATTACTGCTCCACTTACCGTAATCGTACAACACTCTCTCCAGCCGATACTTCACTTGCCCATATAAGGAGATGTATTCGTTATCGTCCAACTCCCGTTAGTGGATTCCTGAAATACCTTTTTGAGTGATTTTAGCATTAGCGATTAACCTACTGAGGCGCCGATACGCCACGGCACACATTCGGAGAAATTTAGGTAAATCAGCCAAGGTGTGAAGTTCTGCATCCGAAAGTTTACATCTTCAAATTGCCGCGGAGAATTATTTTCTCACGCGTCAGGGCACCTCCCGAAATAATGCAGTTAAATTAGTTTTAATTATTGTTATCGCCCAAGCAGGGGTCATTAAATTTAATGCAATTCTGCGGGGCCTCGCATCGTGCATGCTCTGATTGCATCCCCAAAAGCTAATTGGGATCCGGCTAATTGCGACTTTTAGCAAAAATTACTATTAATTAACTTGCCGAATATTATAATTGTTTCCTCTGCTTGGGTGCTTACATTTTTTATTAGTTTAAGAGGAGCACCAGCTATGTTTTGCTCAAACCGACTACTCAAAATTATTTTATTTTTAAAACTTCTAAAAGTGAAAACTTATGTGACTTGCCAGACAAGGTAAATGCGTTATTTTTGTATGTATTATCGTTAACCTTTTTTACCTACTGGTGTAGAGGCTGGTGTTTTGCGCTAGCATCTGGCGGTGCAGTGCTCAACTTGCCCCGGTTTCGAGCTATAAAGTTGATGCGCGCCTTTTAAGCTTGCGTAGCAACCATTGTGTTAGGTGTGTGTGTTGATGATGTGTTGACCTTGTTACTCCATCTCTTAGGTCTGTGGTTCCGAGTAGAGCACAGTTAATTTGGTGCCCTACTGTGAATGGTCTCACCAAAAACGATACCGATCGCCAAGGCTGCGGAAAAAATCCGCCCACCGTGGGATTCGAACCGAGGACTTGCTTAATGGAAGCCTACCGCACTACCAACTGCGCTACATGGCTTCTACTCTCAATAATATAATATATAATCGAGGGGTATTCCGCGAAAAAATATTATGTACACTAATTCCCAAGATTGTTCGTAATTCCTCTAATTCCATACTAATTCCCTAGTAATTCTCCTAATTCCTTACTAATTCCTCAAATTCCATAGTAATTCCCTAGTAATTCTCCTAATTCCTTACTAATTCCTCTAATTCCCTACTAATTCTCTTGTAGTTTTCTAATTCCCTACTAATTCCTTAGTAATTCCCTTAAATCTCCACAACAATAACTAGTAACACCATTATTATAATACTAGTTATTCTAAGATAATAACACCAAAGTGATAATATTAATATCTACTCTTCAATTAAATAAAAAAATTATAAGCAGGATAATTAGATCTAGAAGATGTATGTTGAAAATAGCGGTCAGGATTTCAAAATAAACCAATTTCTATGTGGTCGAAGTTTCGACAATTTATTTCGTCATCCTCAGGATTCTGAAGATAAGCAAACCAAGATTGTTAAGTCCATACATAAAGACTATGGGTCATTCCTAAAAACGCTAAACAGCAGTCATATAATCGCTTAAATTTACAATTAGCTATCATAGTTATAATTCCATATTTTTTGTTAATAATGTTTTGTTTGTTTATGTAAATAACCTTGCGGATGGCGAAATAAGATTATCAAAACGTCGACCAAATAGATTTCAACCAAATTTCTTCAAAATCCTGACCCAGTTCTCAAAATACCACTTCTACGTTAAACTGCATGATTGTTTAAACAAAATCTTAAAGGTAATTAGAAATGTTTGCAATAATGCCCCATGAAAAATGAACATTTTATTCACATAAAATACAGCATGAGAGTGTATATCTACGGTTAATATTGAGGAGATCCAACCTTTTTAATTCAAATGGCCCGATTCCAATTAGATTGATAGGACCGTAGAAGGTTAAATCTTTATGTGTATTATCAACGTCTTCCTTTCGATGCCAAATAAAAGAGTTGAGCTGGGCTTTTAAAAACTTTATTTTGTATTGCCCGTCCTCACTATCTTAAATTATTTGACCAATGAAAAATGGCTAGTCGTTGAAAACTGCGTAATAATTCTATTCTATCGAATTTAATTTCCAGTCCTGTTTTGCCTAAGACGTCTTTAGATCCGGGCTGAAAAAAATCTTCCAAACTATCAATCGAATCGGAATCGCCGAGTGCCATATATGTTCTTTTGAGTCAAGGTTTGAAGTCGAGTCAGTGTCATTTGTTTTATTCCTTTTCTGCTCCTTCTTGTTGGTGATTTTAGAGGTTGAGATCAGCTGTCTTTTCTTCGCTTTCTTATGGGGTTTTTCAGAAGCGCCGATAAATCACTTCACTCGATCGCTACTAACTCTTACGTTTGTTCGATTCAACGCCAGCAGCATAAATTATTTTTTAATTATTGACGACTTATTATTAACAATGAATTTTACATATGGTGATTTTTCGAATAAACGTTGACTACCCACTTTTTCGGAGATATCTTTCAAAGTCGTTGTTTCACAAGAAGTTTAAGTTGAATTTCTTTCATCAACAATTAATTTCAAAACCATATCATCCCCATTATTTAGATTTGTGTTTACTAGATCTCTGTCAATTTCGTTTTCTTCATTTTCGACTTCGTTCTCGCCCGCAGCGTCGTTCTTGCTCGTGCCTATCGTGTTGTCCTTTGTAAGTCCAGAATTCTAATGAAATTGCAGGAAAGGAATCTGTATGTATTTTCAATCATTGTCTTTTGCATCGATACCAAGTTGTTTCCTATAAGCTAAAGCATTCTGTTGACCTTTTTTTACTTCGGGTTTTATATCCAAATTAAGTATTTTTTCTTCAGTTAGTATATTTTTTTTCTTTTATTTTTGAACCTTTTGTCTTGCCTTGGAAAAGTAAACGTCTCCATAAATCGTTGGTGGTACTCGTATCATTCATTGTTTTTAATCTCTCAATGCGATTCAGCATGTTCTTTATACTAAAATTTATTACTGTGGAATACGTGGAGGTCATTAATATGACAGCCTTAAATAGAGATTGACGTGTTTGGTGAAATCACAAGACTGAACATATTAGGTTTTAGTTTACTGCTTCTGAGATTCAATATAAGTTTAATCAAGGGGTATCTGTTCAGCTCAATGCAAAGCTAGCAATTGTTGGACCAGAGTTGTATCTCGTTTGGTAGTTTACGCTACCATAATACTGGCTCTCCATATTCTAGTAAAAATACAACATACCAGATGTGATATAATCTGGTACTCAATTCTGTATTGGGACCAAAGAAGACAACTCTATATAGTGCATATGTTAAGGTAAGCCACAGCTCCCTCACTCTGTGGAAACACCTTCAATTAGTTTCAAACTACACATTTTTTGTATACCTATCACTATTTTTCAATAAATATAGGTTTCAAATTAAATACTTCTGATTGGAAATACCTATTCATACCAATAATATAAAAGTAAGAAATAGTTTAGTAAACGTTTATTTTGAGTAAATAAATAAAATGAAAAGCGTTAGGCTGGCATAAGCAAGTCCTCTATTCGAATCCACGGTGGGCGTAATTTTTCCATCTTGGCGGTTGATATCAAGTCCGGTCAGACTAGAGTGACTTGATGTCAATTTGACGTATTTCTCCTTACCAGGGTACGGACAGGGCACAGATCATTGTCCCCTCTCACTGTAAAGTACTTTTGAATAGAATATATACTTTTTTCTCTTTGTTCAGTTTTAGTAACAATAACTAAATTATTGGCACTGCTAAATTATAGGTTATGTTTCATCGTGATTCGCATATATTGGAGTAAGATACGTATAAAATAACTTCATTATTGGTTAAATAAACATGATAACAATTCCCCCTAATTTATTTGTACACGCTAAGGCCCATCACTTTTCCATCATGCAGATCCTGAAATGTAGCGCATAGCAAATAGTTTTCTTTAATATAATACCATAAAATACCTTCTAATATGTTTTTTCGGAAACGTTTATAGATATATCAATTGAAAAGTAATGCCAATGCGACAATCATTAATTTACTATGCGATTGAAGAAAGGAGGAAGCTATTTGTGTCCACACTCTGTTAATTAACAGATACGTCAAACTGACATCAAGCCACCCTAGGTGAGACCATTGCCATTTGGGCACCAAATTAACTGTGCTCTACTTAGAACCACAGATCTAAAGACATAGTAACAAGGTCAACACATCACCAAGATACATACCTGACACAATGGTTGCTACGAAAGCAGAAAAACCGAGCTCCAACTTTATAACTCGGAAACTAGGCCAAGTGGCGCACTGCACCGCCAGACGCATGCGTACAAAGCACCAGCCTTTACACGAGTAGGTACAAAGAGGTTATTGATACTGCATCCATACATACATAAACTAAGTACAATGTATACATTTAAAAATATAACAACAATAATATAGATTGAAAAGGTTAGAAATAAGTTTGAAATACCTTTTTTAAATGTAGAATTGTATTGTAAAAAAATCAGGGTCGCCCAATTACAAAATAAAGTAAAGCATTATTTTCAGATGCACCGGAAGTATTTTATGCGAAATCATATAGCCCTCAAAAAACTATATACAGGGTGTTTGAAAAGAGGTTAATAAACTTCAAGGGGTGATAATACTCATCAAAATTAGACAAAAGTTGCAGTAAACATATGTTCTAAATGCGTTCTAAGAGAGCTACAGCCCTGAAAAGGGTGATAAAAACAGATTCTATTTAATTAGAATAATAGGTACAAGTTCGAATCACTAAACCAATTTAACAATGCACTTACTTATCCTAAGGAAAGCGTGTAGAAGAGTACTGTAGTGTGGGAGACGTTTACATTCGTTGCTAAAGATGCAGGGTTATGTCTAGAGTTGCGTGCGCTGGGCTGTATATTCCACCCTAATTCCTCAAATGATTCCTCTAATTCCTTAACCAATTCCCCTAATTCCTTAAGCAATTCCCCTAATTCCTCAACCAATTCCCCTAATTCTTCCACTAATTCCCCTTATTCTCCAACTAATTTCTCAAATTCACCAACTAATTTCTCTAATTTCCAACTAATTCCTCTAATTCCCTACTAATTCCTGGAACTTGTACACCAAAATTCCCCCGCGGAATACCCCTCGTATATAATTGTAAGATGTACCTGTACAAACTGCCTAAATTATTTTAGGCCCTAAAAGGTGTACCATGAGCATACACTTGCACTTGCTAGCTCCGTTTTAAAAAATGCCCGCGTAAGTTCTTTAATAGTTTAAAGGCCATTTTGGAATTATCTTGATTTTTTAAGTCCCTTTTATTCCCTTGCTATGACAACAAACTTTTGTTAGAAATATAACCTAAGGTTTTTTGAATCTTGGGAATAAGCTTTTTCTCTCACTTTGGTTGCATTTTGCGTTTTGGTTAAATTTTACCGAAAGTCTAAGTTATTAATATTATATATCAGCGATTCAATTTGAAATTATTGTCGATTATAGAAAACTTACAGAAAACATTTATGTAGAAGAAGCAAAATAAATTTGTAGCGCAATTTTAAAGAATATAGGATTGCAGTTTTGTACTCTCCGGGGAACCTATATCCCTAGAGAGCGCGTCTCCGAGTGGCGGATATGAAATAAAATACCTGCCGCGGACCAACAGGCGCTACTACTACTAGCAGCGTCTGTTTCCTAGGTTAGGGATAACTAATGTAAACCCCCTTAATCCGTCTGGCCAGCGTGGCGAGGAGTGGCTACAACTCCTCAATTTATCATGTACAACATGAAAGTAGAAAGGCCCTCACTCCCCGGCAAGTGGCAAGTAATTCATTATGATAGCGTCTAATGTAGTATACAAGAAAGAACTCTTGGAAAACATGTATAAAGAAGGTATATCTACAGTTTAATTGCATACACATACAAATATTATAAATTTAAACAGGGACATAAGATAAGGAAACACAATTTCTTTTAAATTGTATACACTCGCCATTGAGAATATATTTAAAAACCTTAATTGGAAAACACGTGGAATCTGCTTTGAGAAACAATAATATTTCAATAATCTTATGTATGCCGATGACGTGATGTTAACAGCGGAAAATTCTAAAGACTTAACTACGATACTGAAGAAACTAATACAAAAATAAGAAGAGGTTGGCCTGACGATGAATATGTCAAAAACAAAGATAATGAGACAATCACGTAAAAATGTTGACCAAGAAGATAACGTTATACTGGACAGGGAAAGGATAGAACAATTAGATTAATACGAGTATACATTCTTACGGTGGACTATAAGAAAAAATATAGAAATGCAAACCCCAGACATAGCAATAAGAATTAGAATGGCGTGGAAAGCGTTTGGAGCACAAAAGTGCGAATACAAGGCGTTAGACGGTGTGAAACTTGAGCGTTTACAGTTATAACTATGCAAAAGCTACGCGTTACGCACACACGTACTTTGAGAAACAGAAAATCCATAGATTGGATAAAGCAACAAACACAAATTGAAGATATAGCAGAAACGGTAGCAGATGCAAAATGACGTTGGGGAGGACATGTTGCCGAAATGGAACAAGAAAGATGATCTCGCAAGACGGCAGAATGACAACCATGAGATGGGAAAAGAAAAGTGGGATGTCCTTTTATAAGATCGTACGACGAAATTAGAAAAATAGCGGGAAGGAGATGGATGACTATAGCTCAATATGGAAATGAATGCAATAAATTGCGGCAGGAATACGTCGAATTGTGGATAAAAAATGTTGGTGAAAGAGGGAAGCAGAACTTTTGTACGAAACCGAAAAATGAAGAGGATACTGTTAATGAATAAAATTGAATAAATGTATTGGTAGGCGCATACCAATTTTATATTTACTGAAGTTTTAAGTCATTACTTATGTCGATAATCTGATCAGAAAGTGTCTTGCAGTGCATCTCATGTTAATTAAAAGATATCAAGTATACAATTCAAAAGCAAAAAGAAGATATTTTGAAAGTGGTAACACACGTAAGCAACAAAGCTTTATTAAAAATGTACAGCAGTAGAAGAACATCTGTAATGTAAACCGAACTCGATCAAGAAGTGAGGAAGAAAATGTCAAAACAATAACAAAAGAAGAACTGGCTATAGCTATTACGAGATTAGGTAAACGTCAAGCCCCAGGAGAAGACGAAATAACTGGAGAACTGATACAAAATCAACGAGAATAATTAAAGAACATAAAAACTCTATGTAACAAAACAGTTTTCAATTATTTTGCTTTGCAAATAAAGAAAATTAAAAGAGGTGAACAATTATCGACCAGCGATCAGCCATTATTTTACAATTACAGATACACAAAATCAAGCAAAAGAAGAAGATTGCTTTATTGAAGAATACTCTACTACAGATCAACTACATATCAGTTATAAATCAGATCATTATGAAAACATAATAGTTATTAAGGTATCAAGGGCATTATGAGCACAACAAGCTTAGCTCATAATGCCTTAAACGTTTTATGTCCTACCAGTTTTAACATATCAAAGTGATTGTGAATTATATATTTCTAGTTATGTCACTTGCCGTTTTCACAAAAGTTATGCAGTTTCATGAGACCTTTCATATAATTTTGTAGAAGTAAAAAAGGGGAAAACGTTATTTTGCAAAGAGGGTTAAGTAACAGGATGCCTTATTTCCTATTTTTTTAATACACTTGAGGAAGTCTTTAACCAGAAATGATGTTGCGCGTAACGCGAAGCAGGCGCCAAAGTCTGCAGCTCTTAAGTTCAGCACTTGACCCCAAGCAAGGCGCCTACTTGCGGGGCGGGCGTATTTACGCCGGATTACGCCCGCTGGCGTAACTCAGGCTGGTTGTTCTTCCACTAAAGAGGGTTGGCAGAAATTAAACGAACCTCGCATATGTATAGCCGGAGAGGCTTACGTGTTTCAATTTTCGTGACGCCATAGGCTTCAGAAGTAATGTTACAATCGTGAGGACGCTTTGGTTGCTACAGCATGATTAAAACTTCTGTAGTGCTTGAACCTTTGGGGTTGCGTTTTACGTTATCGCTATTGAGTTGCCGTCGCACCTACAGGGTTTACTTTTATCGGATCAGAACAAGGCATTATCGCCCGATTGTTTCCGTTGCCATTTCTTCCCAACCCTGGCTGTATTTCATCAACTCTCAGGCTTTCCAAGATCCCGGGGCCCTCAATATTTGCTGCTAAACTCCGTGGACCGGAATTTCAGCAGCCTCTGTCGCCGAGCTGGTGAACGTCGTGATATCTGCAGATTTGGTATCGTTAAATTGTTGCATTACGCTATTATTTCCTGTCACTGTAGATGTACTTCCGCATGCATATTGTCTTTCCTCGTAGATAAATAGTTATGCTTCTTTTGTTTTATAATTGGCATGTATGCGGTTTACATAGGTGTTATTGGTCCAACGAACACCAGGTTTGAGTTTTTCCCTTCTGGTAAGGATAAACGCCATTTGAACACGTTTGCTGTATTGCGGCCGGCCTAGTGCAATTACTTCCCCATACGGTGTACTATCGTGACGTCAGCTTAGGCAATTGCTTCAATAGCTTGTATTTCTGTATGTTCAATATAACGTATTAACTTTTATTGAGTTTATATTTATTTGTTAAGTAAATATGTAAATGCGTTTAAGATAAGAGAGTTCATACAGTGATTATGATGCCGCCTTTGAGGTCTTGTTCTGAGTTGGGAGCGTCACAACTATTTTTAGGCGAGAGTAATCAACTCAGTGGTGCCTAGCACTTTCTACCTCTCTGCCGAACTGACTTCTATACTTAAACATCTGCACTTTCAGAGTAAACCCCCACTCATGTCCTACTGAAGCTAGTCGTATGCATTTTTCAGATTTTCTACAAGTAGTAATTAGCCTTTTCGCCAGGAAAACGTACTAGGTCAAGAGTTAAGAAGTATACGATATGCAGATGACACTGTCTTGTTTGCGAACAGTAGAAACGGCTTAAAGCAATGATGACAAGCCTTAGCCATGCAATAGGCAAAGTATATCTAGAAATGAACTGTAAAAAAATAGGAATGCCTTAAAAGAAAAACAGAAGCTAAAGAAAAGAAAATATGTATAACCAAAAGGCGATTTACCTAGGAGAGCCCATTACATTTGAAGACAAAACAAAGCAAGTAGTGAAATGTAGAATAAAGAGTGGGTTCACCCGTTTTATACTTACACATCACAGAAATAGACTCTAAACAACACACTGTGAAACCAACTGTATATACCACAAACAAAAATGGAAAGATCATGCTCAACATACACCAACAGGATAGACTGTAGATAATGGACATCAGAAGGCAATTGACAGTCGAAGATACAGTTAAATGATATAGATTTTGTAGGTCATGATCGAAACCTGTAATGCGATTAGAAAACGGGAGGTGTATTAAGAACCATAGCACCAAGCGAAAGTAGAAGAAAACATCGACGGAGAACATAAAAGTGGCAAGAAAAAATAATAAAAGAAGCTGTAGTCAGAGCCGGATTAAGAATATGTGAGGCCCGGGGCTAACTTTTTTTAGAGGCCCCATTCCCTAAGTCAGGAGCATATTCTACAAATATGCTTTATTATTTTATTAAATTAATATTTCATTATAGATAGGAAGGTTTTTATATAATGTAGGAAAATGTACAATGTTTTAACATGCATATCAAAATATTTTTTCTTACTTTCAATTGCACAAATTCGGGAATTATGTTATCGAAATCTAATTCCGAAGCACATCACTTTCAATGCTCATTAAATTATGCGCAATTAATCGGTTTGGTTAATACTATTTCTCAATTTATTTTTAATAATTGACAATTTTGAAAAAGACCTTTGTTTAACAAAACACAAAATGGATTAAAAATTTTACAACTCAAAACTTCCGCTTGCTTACTTCAAAAAACGATTTTAACATTGCCAGAATGCTACCATCTCACATCTGTAAGCATTTTGGAAATTCCCCGACCCCTTTGAACAGGTAAAATTCTAAGAAATTTCAAATGCAAAAGGTTTTAAAATTTCCGAAGCATTTACGCAACGGGTACAAAGGGATTTAAATTATTAGAAACCGCACTAGATTATGACCTTCGAATCTTTTCGAGGCCCCCGAAATTCGATGGCCCGGGGCTGAAGCCCCCTTAGCCCCTCCCCTTAATCCGACTCTGGCTGTAGTGGATAGGGAAACCAAAATAAAAAACAAACACAACTGAAAAGTGAAAGGGGAGGCCAACACTCAACACTAATAATGGCTAATTTTATTACCCCAAAAGCATAGCCTGTTTACATTATTGTAAAAAGGAATACATTTCAGGGTATCATGACCAAGAGTGGTTGCATTAATGAATAACAAAACCAAATAAAGAAAAATCAAATAAGACAGCCTTATTCAGCACAGAATTATCTAAAATTTTTCTTTTTTAGTCCTTGGTGTTTTTTTAAATACTCTTGAAGTGTTGAGAGTTTAGAATATGTTGAAATTATTTTCTAGCAGTAAATGTTTACCAATCCAATGATTTGCGATATCCTTAAACGCGTGTGCATCAAAAATATAAAAGACAAGTACTTTAAAATGAGTAAGTATTTTCAAGGTTTTGATAGTAGGACATACTCGTCGTTACATAGCCAACCTAAAAAATTATCTAATCGTTTTATACACTTGAGATAGGTTTACAAGTGTTCTGAATAACTAACGTCGTAAATACAATTATTATTGCCACACAGTAGTTATAGGTATGTAAAAATAATTGTTTGGTGTAATCAGCTTGATTCAGTGAAACATCAGTTTGGCACGTGAAGAATTATTTGTATCAATTTTGCTGAAATCGTTTATCGATACTAACCTATTAGCACATATTTTATAATTCTCACTGTACGACGTACTTCAAGCTTATAATGTAATCTACACACATTGCAACATATTTAATTTTGTAAATGACAATACAAAGGCAAGATTACATATTTTACTCGGATTAAAATATCATTTATGTACGTAAAAGCTTATTCTGTTATTTTAACAGCAATTTACCTGATACGTAAACTTGCGAAGCACAAATATTACAATTTAAGCACATCTAGATAGATCCAGCTGTTTAGCGTCAATATTTAAGATGATATAATAAATTTTAGCCTTCGTCACACGATTTGTCTCACAGAAAAGCAAAATGACAAAAATACACCTTGTGCGTTTATTAAACGAGTGATCATAACATGTTTGGGATAAGCCACTTGTATTTGCGACGTCGCCAAGTTATTGTAAAACAATTTTTATTTTTTGAGACGATTAGTCTTACTTTGGGTCGTAAGTAGTCCGGTAGAACATAAAAGTACCTGCATTTTGTATTTTCGCTGCTGTCACAGATGTACGTTGTCACGCTGTGAATGAAAATCAGAGCTTGAGCGAGCATAAACCGAGCCTGGTGACATTAATCTTGGGGAAGGTCAGGTCAACGATCTGATTAGAAGCCCAGCTTCTTAGCATTATCACTTTCTGCTCTTTGCATGACATCACTGTCTGAATGTTTTGCACAAAAAAATTCAAAAATAAACCGGTTGTCTACAAATTTATGTGCTTCTATATTTTCCCATGACAGCCCCGGTGATGTCATTAGCGCTTGTACGAGGGACAAACGATCGTTGGAAATGTTTTTGCTAAGCTGCAGATTAGCAACGTACCCAAATCAGATCATAGTATAAATATAGTATGTAGTAAACTCCGAAGAAAGAAGAATAGCAGCAGTTACATTGAATGAAAATTTATTTGTGTAAGTTACATACGGCAGTGCCATCTGTTGGAGTCAAAAGCAACACGAACGGAAAGCGTTTTCTTGCTTTTAGTGCGCCCCAGGGATAATGTTGGTTATTTTAAAATATTTAAAAAGGATTAAGTCGATAATTAATTATTTTATAATTCAAATATAGAGAATTGTACAACCGACACCCGGGCATAAAATGATGGAGAAAAGTAAATTTAGCAAATATCGAGAATTTGCGCTTTATTATCAATTCTTATCGTCAGTTTTTCACTTTGGAAAAATAGATATCAGGCAGAAAAAACACACACATAATTTCTGTACATTTTTAAGAATAATAATCCTACAATGTTATTTTTCTAAAATACCTCAAGTTACACCTGTAGGATATGCAACCAAATTAACAGAACAAAATACTTCTATTTCTATGTCTACCTACACACCGGGCTCTGCTTCTATTAAAATAATTATAAAACAATAAAATAGCTAGTATAAGATGCTTATTTCTTCGTGTATTGAAACTGCCAAATAACAAATCTCAAATTTAGGGCTAAAGCAGCAGCTCCCAGCCCCGTTGCATGGTCGGTGCATCCAAAGGCAATAATATTGGCAGAACGAGCATTAATCTTCTCTTTCTTAATCGGATTCTCCCAGTGCGCTTTATAGCAGCCTGCTGTGCTCTGCCACTGCACAATATATGCTCTCCATGTTTTGTGGAAAAATTCTGAAAAGCCTTCTTTTCCACACAAAACCACTAAAATAGAAAAAACTGTTACTGCGGCTCTTAAAAGTTTTGCTATAATTTGTGCGATAATTAGTCACATACGACAAATAACTTTACACCTACAGTGAAGTCCATTTATAATGCCATATGGCTATATTGCAAGCTAAATGGTCCGCTCACTTTATCATTGGAATATAGGCAACCCATTATACATTCACTACCAGCTATTTGGACTTCCAGCCATTTAGTTAGTTTTATCTTTGTATATACAAAGGTTTTACAAAGGTTTTATCTAACCGAAGTTAGTCCCAAAACATTACCAAACTACCAAGAAAGGTTAACCTCAAAATAAAACGTGTTCATAGTTTTCAAGAATAATTTAATAACGAAAATGAATTATATAAAAATGAAGAAATAGGAACAGCAGCAAGCAATTAGGTATTATAATAACTGCTCAAAATGCCACCTTGCATTTCCAAACAGAAGGCTAAACGATTGTTAAATTCTGTGACCGAATTATTAACGAAATTAACAGGTATGTTTCGACAATCATTAATTAATTTCTCTTTTAATGTATCGAGGTTTTCAGCTGGCTCTACTGTATACATTTTATTCTTCAAATAATCTCATAGAAAAAAGTCATTTGGAGAGAGAACGGTAGACCTCGGGGGCCAATTGATAATGCCCCGTCTTCCAATCAACAAAGGAAATGTGCGTTAAGATAGTTAACTACCTCCCTGGTACAATGAAGGGGGGGGGGCTCAATCTGCTGCAATATGATGTCACGCATCTGGATATTAATATTAGCATCTATGATTGCTTGAGGTAGCTGCACTTGTAATAGATGCAAGTATTTGGCACTATTTAGAGTACCATCTATAAATATTGGTCCTATAACCTTGCCGTTCATAATACCACACCAAGTGTTTACAGATTGTCTATACTGTGTATGTGATTCTTGAAATGAATGCAAATTCCCCGTTGACCAGTACCTAGAATCCGGAAACAGTGGATAATAGTTAAGGAAAACTGGATTAAGAAGACACCTACCTAACGTTTTGAGAATTTACGGTCTCAAATAAACGATACGTGTATTCATCAGAGCACAGCATGTGATTCAATAGAATGTTTTCATTAAATATTCTGTTCATTAGTGCTTCACTAAACACTGTTCTATTTTTAAAATCATTTTGAAGAAGCTGTTGATGGTTGCCATATTTGTAACTTTCGTATTTGTGTTCATGAAGTAAATAGGTGTAAATGGAAGTGGTATAAATAACTACATTTTCAGTTCAGAAGCAATAGTGCAAAATTCAATAAATCTGCCTGATATAATTTCGAGTAATTTGAAAAAATGTTCTATAGGATAAAAAACTGATTGCGGAAAAATACAAGAAGTTTATTTAATTTATTGCGTTTTGTACGATTTTTTATAATAATCGATATTAGTAATAAAACTAATAATTACATCATTCATAATCTATAGCCTCTTTTACCTTTCGGTGTCGAGGACCATTCATACCTCGCGGGAAGTGCAATGGAGGTAATGCGCCGCACGTGACTTACACTACGCTCCCCCGCATGCAAACATACCACACACACAACAACTTACGTCTAACTTAACTAATGAGTTCAAATCCACTGCCGTTCCGAGAAAATTCTCGGCTACGGCCAGATTTGAACCCATGTCCACCTGGTTGCTAAGCAGACAACAAGCCCACTCAACCACCGAGGTGGCCACTAATAATTACTTGATTGGCAATCCCTTTAGTAGAAATATACATATTTAGTTTTTGTAACGGCTTGCAACACGTTTAATTGGGCAAATTCATGTTAATGTTCTACGTCGATGGTTTTTTACATGTAGTGTCACACACCCCGTACTTTTGCAAATTTTCTAATTGTTCTTGTTATTGTAGACACATTAGGGATTGGTCTATTAGGATATTTTACACTAAAATGATCCCTAACATTACCTAATGATAATCCGGAGTGATACATTATACACATTTCTATTTTTTCTTCGTCTGTATAAATCATGTTTAATAAATCGTTAGTTTTAAATCTTATTCTTTATTAAAATAAAAAAAAAACACCTTGCATAATTTGAGAGGTGACAAAACAATAATAATAATAATAATAATAATAAATGTCTTTATTACTACAAACGAAACACACTAAAAAGAATTGAAATTTATAGTTAGGGCGAGATTCAGTACATATGCCAGTTGAACATCACATATAATGACTAAATCCAAGCAACTAGCATACGTCTGCTCTTCCATCTAACCCCAAAGGTTTAAAGATGACAAACAGAGCAGCTAGAAATGAAAAATGGGAAAAAAACACAAGAAAAAAAAATTACACAATAATTGAACAAGATAACTTGTGAAGAAATAATTACCAATTTATGGTAACTAGCAAAACATAATATTAGCCAGTTAACAAGTGACCAAAATGACAATGACAATGACCCACTACGAGCAACCAATGAATTATTGTTTCAAAAAATAATAGTAAAAAAGAGCTTTTCTAAGTTTTTGGCCAGTTAAATATCGAATAAACAATACATAAATGACATTTTTAAATTAGCGTATAATGGGTTGCCTATATTCCAATGACAGAGTGGGCGGACCATTTAGCTTGCAATATGGCCATGTTGCATTATAAATGGACTTCGCTGTATAGAGTGTCTAAAAAACGGTTCATGGTGCATAGACGAAATGTTTATAAAGTTAGTGAAATGTCTTTTTCAAACGAAGAATACGCCGATATTCGTCACGTGTATGGTTAATGTAATGAAAATGAAAGGAATTGTAGAATATCAGAGGCGATATCCTAATCGCAGAATACCAGATCGGCATAGTACACCGATTCTAAGAGGAACCGGATCGTTTCCTAAATCTACCGCTGAACGTGAACCAAATAACGTTGATCAAGAGGATATGATATTGGAGTTGATTGAACGCAGTCAGTCCATCCACTAGTGTGCGAAGGATATCTAATCATGCAGGTGTTACACGAATGAAGGTATGGAGGACATTCCATAATTTTAATTTATACCCATATCATCTCCAACGAGTGCAGGCTTTGTTACCAACGGATTTAGATTTACGGATGCACTTCTGTTGTTGGCTCATTGAACATCAGCATCTTCTTGACAACATTTTGTTAACAGACGAGGCTACCTTCAGTAGAGATGGTATCAATAACACTCGAAATTCATATTGCTAGTCTATTAAAATCCCTCACAAAACAAAACCAACGAAAACAATTTTCGCTAAACATTTGGTGTGCAATTATTAACGTTCAATAAGCGAGATTAATCTCCGCTTTTTACCAGAACCGCCCCTTTTGATGGGGAACGTTCCTCTTCGAAACAGAGTTCAAATGTGGTTCCAGCATGACAGCGCACCGCCTCATTTTGGTAAGAAGTTGCCTGCATTTTTAAATAATTCATATCACGACCATTGGATCGGATCTGACAACACCCCTGGACTACTTTCTTTGAGGGCATATGAAGTCAATAGTTCATGCAGAAAAATCTCGCAATAGGGATGAGCTTGTGAACTGAATTATGGATGCTGCAGCGCAAATAAGAAATGCTCCTGACGTTGTGGGCATCCGAGGCATCGGAAAATAACTTATAGTCAATGCACGGTGGTCTGTAGATAACGCCGCACACAAGTTTTCCGGTATTCAGGTCTATCTTAACCCAAAGCTGTTCTATTAAATTACCTGACGGAATAATTTCACATTTTGAATAATTGCGTAAAAACAAACAAATACCACCTTCCCTTGTAGATCCATCTACAGATATGATATTAAAGCCAGCTTGGTACTCTATCATCAGTGATATCAGGAGTCAACCAATATTCGCTAATCGTAATTATATCCCATTCATGATTCAAAACATAATTTCTAAAATCGAAAAATGTTGGGACAATAGAGCGAATTGTAGAATTCATAATAATGCGTGATACAACTTACATTTTTACATATTATGTTAATTATGTGCGCTAGAATACAATAACATTAAACTATACAAAAATGGATGATAAATACTGATAAACGAGATTCGCAGTAGAGCGCAGAAAGCTGCAGAAAGACGGGTTATTTTTGTACAATCGCGCACAACATAGACCGCAGCTGCTCTACACCTGAATTTTATTTAGTTTTTCAAAAGAACGGAATTTGTGGATTTTATTGTTTAGCTTGATGTAAATTTTACTTTGAGACGTCCAAACATTTCTTGCTTGAATCCATAAATGTAATAATTTTGACAAATAATAGTACAATAACGACAATGTCAGCACACATTGTTCTTCAGGTTAAGGATTTCTTCGGAGATATTTTGCAATTTTTGTATCTTTTGCTAACCCTTCCCAATTATTCACCCTCAGCTCTACTAGGCCTTCATTCATACAGGATGTCTGTACAAGAATGGGACACCGAGTTGTCATAGATTCCTTAGATTATAGTAAACCGGTTAAACCTAATATACCTTAGTACAAATGACACACAAACTGGGTCATATAGTGAAGCTGCTAGCAATCTCCGTGTAGCTGTGGTTGGCAGACGCCATCCGGCTATTCTACTGAATCAGGAGCAAGCTCTTCCCATGAAACTGGTCTATAGGAAAGAGTAACCTGACCAGAAAGAACACATGTTACACATACTACAAGACAATTTTAATAACCCAGGAGTTATCAACAACTTCGCGACCAAACTTGGTCGCAGACTTATATATCTCAGTCACTAAATTCCATAAGATATACATATACACATACAGGGACAAGCAAACCTTCAGAACAAACGTATTTCAGCGCCACAACCAGACTTCCTCGACCACATTTTGAAGGGACGAGGTATACGGGAGGAGTTTTATGGATCACGTTTACCAAGGACTTCACCAATATCTGGTAGCAGAATATAGTAGAGAAATTGGGGAAGCTTTGGGAGGGGACGGACCTGACTGTGGTTGAGTCCAAGGACCTCACAAGACCTACAACCTACAAAAACTAGGCTTAATAGGCTTGAACAGTCCCGGTTTGCGGCCTATTTTGGGCTGAGGGCGGTGACATTCAGGCTTATTTATACAGAGCACCTCCGAAAAATAGGGTAGTCCAAGTAAACCCCCACCACAGTAAGATGATGGAGGGCTGCGACATTGCTCTCATCCAAGCACCCAGGGTAAGTAGGGGAAATATTCATAGACTTAGCGCAGCCGGTTAAGAGCTAATTTACAGCAGATCCCCCGACACACCCAGGACCTGGATAATAGCCAAAATATTATTAAAATACTGCCCCCAACAAATTTGCAGAATTTGGTGGGAGTAAAAACAATATTAAGTGGAGGGGAGCCGACGGAGATTATCCTCATATTGCCGTACTCCCATATGATGACCCTGAACCCCACCAACAGGTGTCGTAAAGGAGCTGGCGAGGAGCTGCAGAGTTAATGTATCTCAACTGATCATCGGCTGTGATGCCAACGCTCACCACGGGGCCTGGGGAAGCAGTGACGCAAATGTTAAAGGCGAGTTAATTTTACTATTCATTATCACTTTTGACCGAAACATTGTGAATATGAGAAATAAACCTACCTTCCAAATGCGTAAACGCAGGAAGTTATTAACTTTATCGGTTGCAGAATGTTAATCTCTTGTTTACATATACAAAAGTAGGCTGGTAAGTAACTGATCTGTCATAACTGATTTGTACGGTAAAAGTCCATTACCGTACATGGCAACCATTACCGTACATGGCAACAGCCTTGGATATTTTAAAATCCTCGCTCTGCGAGCTCGGATTTTAGTACATCTGCTGCAGTTATGATATTAATAACATTCCTAGATATGTTAATAGCTATAACATTACGTACTTTTCACAGTATAAGCAACTTTGTTAAAAACTGGCATGTGTCTGATGACGAGAGTTGCTCAGATCATAGATACATACGATTTGAAATCACGGGATTAAATCGTATAGTAGAAAGTTACCGGAAACCCTTGCAAAACGGACTAGGAGTCATATAAAGTGGAGTTAGATCATAATCTAGCAGTGATTAAGGTTTCGCTAAACAATACATTTGACATTGAAATAGCTTTGGAGCAGCTGAAAAACGCACCTAGTTATTTCCGTCTTAAAAAAAGTGCCTCAATACTGAGGGTTACCAACAAAAAAAGTTCGCTGGTGGAGTGAAGAACTCACAAAGATGAAGGGTAATGTTTGATATGATCCTGACATCTGATCAAAGACCGTGCATTATTTCAATTCGTCAAATCTCGCCCCATTTAAAGAAAATAATTTGCTTTCCATCGTCAGTAACCGCCTTCGATCCCGCTTTGATTTTTTAAGGGGCAGAAAAACAGCTAAATTCAAGCCCGTCTTAATTAATGCCTACGGTCACATGCCATACAATTTTCAGCTGCCTGCCAACCGTCTCGCCATCGCGCATAGTTGCTCGAATTTTGGGGAAAGCGATCATAAACTTTGTAAAGGTAAGTTGCGAGGAATTTGGGAGAAAAGCACGTAACCGCGACACGCCGGAAGAAAACCATAAATTAAGTAAGGTCAAGCAACTTCCCGAGCGTCGGACGCGAAGCCGAGATGCACCATGCGGTTGCTCACCTTTACGCCTCACCGAACGCCGGAAAAAATGCAAAAACAAATTCATCTCGCTAACTGGAGTACTCGTGTTTGGTATCAACAGAAAGAGGAGGTTGAGAGCAAATGAACAAAAGCAAGCCAGTAACCGAAACGTGTCAATTAGTGGAGCGCGCCCACGAAAACTAAATTTCAAGCCACTCCAAATCTCGCCTCATAAGGCGAAAATTCGCTAAATGAGGGCTCGCCACCGTAGCTCCCAAGAGTGACAAGTCGTAAAACGCAAACCGCTAGGGCAAACGCGGATGGCGCCTGGCAGACTCTCTAGCCCCGCAAGCCGAAATATGATTAATAATCAGAAATGCAATTAGCACCCCCTTCGTATTTGGTATCAAAAGATTCACTGCGAAATGGGGAATTTAATGGATCCCCGTTACAACGCGAACAAAAAACAAACGCCGAGCGCGGACTCCATAAACCCAGATATGAAAGCTCGAGGCCCGGTCGAACTCATCAACCCATACGGAGAAAAATTTCGCCGAAACTACTCGAGTGACATATCAAAATACGCGCCCTCTCGCCAGGAGAACAATGCTAATGAAATTGGGCCGCTAATTTAAGACGCCGATTACGTAGCGGCGCGATGTCCCGAATTAAGATGAACTAGGCAAGGCTTCCCCACCCTCAGCCAATACGAAGAGCGAACCAGGGGACAAAGCAGCAAGTTCCTTGATAAGCAGGGGCATTTTCTGGCAAGAGCATGGAAGCATCAGCAGTTCGCTCTCAGTCGTCATCTCTCCGATCAGCACCATCCTTCAGGTCTAGAAGCACGAACCCCTACGTTCGGCTCTGCCTGCGGTCTCCACCTAGGGCTTACGCCCTCCAGCGCGGCCTAGAACCATCACCGAGAATATGGAGCACGAACCCCCACGTTCGGCTCTGCCTGCAGTCTCCACTCCAGCCCACACTTCAAGCTTTCGAGCTCGCACTTCCCAAATCTTGTGGCCGACAAGCTACAGCCTCAGCGCCCCGGCTTTAAAGCACGCATGCATATGTGCAGCATGCGAGTCCCAACAAGCAGCCGACCGCGACGTCTGGCTGCGCCTCAAGACGCCCCAAGCTCGAGGTCAGCTCCAAATGCCTGCAACCGGAGTGTGTCACCCTCAGAGGTACCTTGCACGGCTCAAGACGCCCCAAGCTTCGGAGCGCGCCAGCCGCGTGCCGCCAAAACGCGTCTCCCCCAGCGGTCCTCTACACGGCTTTAAGAGGCCCCAAGCTCCAGGTCTGCTTCAGCTGCTTGCTGACCAGAGTTGTTCTCTGCCCGCTACCATCTGTTCGGCTCCACGTCAACCACCAGCTTCGGCTAGGAACACAGAAGAGGACTTTGCCTGAGCTCGCGCACCAAGTGATCGAAGCCCTGGCTCCGCGCTACTTTGCCGAGAGTCCATCTATCCGCAGCAGAGATGCCCCAAGCCTCCGCCCGCATCCCCCGCCCGCATCCTCCGCTTGCCGCCGAGGTGTGTCTTGCCCCAGGTCACCCAGCAAATGAAGACAGCCCCCGCCTCCAAAGGATTTCGCTTGGACACGAGCCCCAGGTTCAAGAAGTCCTGGCCGACGTTTCCTGCACCCCAGGCCGACCTCTGCCACCACGAGCTCCAGGTTGCCACCGGAAATGTCTCGGCACCGGCCCAGCGTCTCGCCCATCGAGATGCCACCACGAAGCACCGCACCGAATGCAGCCGCGCCATACTTAATTCCTCCTTGTTATTTGTGTAGATAAAAATGTACATGGCAATTTTAGATTTTAGAATAAACACACGTTTAAACAACCAATCGTTATCTTTCCACATGAGCTCCAATCATCGTCCTTCGTTAACACTCTTTACTGCTGAGCTAGAGGGTGAATGGTCATCAAAACTTCATTCTTAACCCCGGCCACGCCTTACGCAAGTGAGACCGTCGCCGTATTGTGTTATGTTGGAAAACCGTTTAATAGGTAAAAGTATTAAGCAACTTCCCAGGATTACAAAGAATCCCTAATAAGGTATTGAGTAGAGCATCATGGAGAAATCACTGTGAAGATTTCGACGAAACTCCAGAATTCGCTATGCTTCATAAGGTACTGTCTAAAGGCTCTTAGTGTGCTATCAATACCCTCCAAACAGAAAAAGGCGATTTTTCGAACACAAGAATAAACCTTGACCGAACTTTTTCGGGTAAATTTTTCTGGCTTGAACAGTATGTCATAAGCACTATGGACTGGCAGAACTTAAGGCCTAACAAATCTCAAAACAGGGCGTCAAGGACCAACTTTAAAAGTTAAATGGGCGATAAACTCGTTCGGACATTTTAAATCACCTGGACCGGATAAGATTACTCCAGACATGTTGCAGAAGGGATCGGACCCTCTAGTCGCCCAAATCTGTACGGTTTTGAAAGCCAGCATGGAGAAACTGCTTGACAGACATATCAGGAACGGTGTACTGGTAAACAGTCCTTTTCATCAAGATCAGTTTGTTTCCAGATCAGGGTTATCTATAGAAACAGCGCTCCACTATCTTACTAGAAGGGTGGAATAACGCTGGAAAGCAAGGTTCTTCTAAGACCCTATTTCGACATAAAAGGAGTTGTTGATAATAGATCCTTTAACACCCCCTTGGCCACACAGAAATTAATCTCTCGGGTGAGGTAAAATATTTGTGGGATTACCCTAGACTCCAAACTTACTGGGAACCAAGAAATTGGGAAAATTGGCAGGAAATCGGAAACTACACTAGCAGTAGTTGGACAAACATATGATAAGTCATGGGGTCTAAGACCATTGTACATTGGCTATACGCTAGAGTGGTCAGCCGAGCAATAACATATGCAGCCTTGGCATGGTGGTCCACCGAACTAAGACTAGGCATGGTTCAAAGGCTTTCCTAACTTGGCATTACGGGGACAATGAAATCACTGCCCAACGTTAGAACGAAGATCTTACTCGTCCTCTTCATCCTGTGATAAGGAGAGAGGCAAGATTGGGACTACACAGATTAAAAAATTCATCGTACAACTTTCCTACAGACACGGAACATACGAGTTTGATTTGTAGCATAGCGGGTCTCATTTTTGAAGTGAAGACGGATCATAGTATGAACCCAAAGCATATTGTAGCTATATTCTTTGAGGGACAAATCCAGGATCCCAGGGTGTGGAAAGAACCAATGCAGGAGTTTCTTCCTGGTAGTTTATTCTGGTCTGGTATAAGAATGGCTCAAAATGTCGAAATGAGTCGGGCGGCGAAATAGGAATATACGATCAAAGAAGAGGCTTAGATTTTCACTGCGAAAGTATGCCAGAGATATACGCGATACTTCAGAGTGCGCATGAGAACAGCAGAAAGGTTTATAAAAATAAACGTATCTACATCCTATTCGATAGTCAGACACCTCTAAAGGCTCGATCGATAAACAACGAATAAAGAGTGATCTCCATTTGTTGTATTGGGTGTAGTTAGTTTGTCACTGAGGAAAACATTTTATGTTATGTTAATTTTTAGCTTTCCTCATTTATAATAAGCATTTTTGCTGCAGACATTATATCTTAGTACGTCCCTGCACACTTCAGGTGATTTTCGAACACCGCTCGCGCATTCTTATCGCATTAAAAAGCCTAATTTTAAACGCACAATTCCCAATTGTCGTCGTATTGTCCAGACGGTTACGTGCTTTAAAATCCATATGAAAGAATTTAGTTGTGACGTATAGATTAACGACAAAACCCCTGTGCTATTCGAGTCGTGACCAGATTTTTGCCTTTAATCAGAATTCGCTGCGTTCACGTTTCACTGCAAGATCGTAGAAACGTTTGCCCGTTTAAAAACTTCCCCCGTGCTAAGTCAACAAGCCTTGTGAATGGGCGCGTGGGTTAGGATTTGCTGAATTTGCGTTTTGCTGCCCAAGACTGTAGCTGCCGTTGTATTTAAAATTTTGGTTTTGTGAGTGCGACAGGTCACCGCCGATTATAGTGAGGAAAGAAAGCACGTGCGTGTTTTTCATGCTATAGCGTAACTGATTTAACAGTGAGCTAACAGTCAACTTGGGACGTTTAACTGACGTCGTGTCTGCACTGTGTTCACAACGGCCAAAGCAGAATCTGGGGTGGCACCAACCCCTTTGCAGAGTATCCCCCATTAAAGTCAACTTGTTTTAAAAGCAGGTATCTGGTTATAATTTAGATAATAAGGTGTTTATCTGAATGCGAATATTCCATTACTGTGTTTAAACTAAGAAATGTGCATTTAATTAGCAACTAACTTTGGCTCAACGTAATTGCATGCTGTTGTATTTAGTTCAACTTCGCAGTGCTCTCTGCGCTGCCCCCTATTTTTGTGGGTGTTTACTATGATGTGTTTTATTATGTGCAAAGGCAGTTCGAGATGGTACATTCGAGGTTTGATGTTTTGACTTGCACACTAGAAAGTGACTGTTTTAAGTCGACCTGCCTTACCGTTGTTTACAGGGCTCCTTATGTGAAATGCTTTTAATAGATTGTTTACTTGAATTTTGAACTTGTAGATTGTTTTATGTCTTACGTAATTATTGTAGTTACATTGTAGATGATCTGTTCGGCACCTTCAGTCATTTAAAAGTTTAATAAACTTTATTTGTAATATTTTGGGTTTCTGTGAGTAAAGTTTTAATTAGCTAAGCAATAAGGAACCGCTCATTTCAGGCGCGTTAAATTTTAAAGATGTGTTTAACTGCTGAGTGGACAATTGTTAAGAGTTTGTAAAAGAAAAGTTGCACTTTAATAGCTGAAACAATTAAGCCTTTAGTTGACAAACACGTAAGTATTTCTCCACTAGACCCAATCCGCTTCGGCCGTGAACGGAGTGGACTTATCGAGTTAGGGGTTGAATTTTCACAGTAGCGCCTTAGAATTTCATGATTTTAACTATCCTGAACTATCCACGAGTATCAGGAGCCACACCTTCTCGCGACCTAGCTGCGGACGATCAGGAGCATTATTACCGTTGTCTCTCAATCAAACTGACCTGTGCTAAGTGAGGTCCGGTGTTGTCGTAAAATCTCGACTACACCATAACAACTACTGATACTAAACATATGTTTTTTTCTGCTCTGCTCATGTTTATCAGAGTAGCTAGTATTTTGAAAATGTTATTCAGTATTGATATGGGCTGGTAGCGTTCAAATCTATCACTGCTTTACCCCACCCCGTAGGCATATTTTTATTTATCCAGATATTTTTGGTCAATTTTAATAATCCTTCACTTAGCGTTGCTCTTCTGTATTTTAATAATTCAGCAGAGATACCCCACTACCACAGTTTTTGTTGTGTTTTATTACTTTTAATATTCGTTTTCTGTCGATAGAGGGCTTTTCTTTATTCTGTGGTAGATTTCCTATGTCTCTCCTCTTTTTTGTTTCTGTATTGTAGTAGGTACTCATACTATTATACTACTAATTCCCTTTTCATCGTTCAACATTTTTGTAAAACGTTGTGACAAGTGGATTATTATTTTCTTTTTCATTTTCCTCTAATCATTTCTCTTGGCAGTTTTGCTTTTTGGATTTGTTAATCTACTTTGCTGTTTTCGTTCACGCTTCTATTAGCATTTTATTGTCTTTAGAATTTCTTCACACTCCTTATTGATCCATTTCTTACTGTTGATCCTTGCCCCTAGAATTAAGTTTTTATGGACAACTTGCTTTAGGTAAGTGTTACTTTTTTTATTAGTACTCATCCGGTTTCTGTGTGGTTCTTCTTGGGTAAATTGTGCTCTTGGTACTTTACACTTAATGTTCCCGGTCTCATATTTCTTTTTCTCCTGTTTTTAGTAGGTAATTGTGGTGTAACGTTTTGCACTTGAATTTAAATTTTAAGGATACCTAAAAAGGATTTGGAATCTAATTCATCGCATTATCAAGCCTTTGCATCTAGCCACCGCGTCAAAAGAAGATAACGGAACCTCCGCAAGAGTGTTTTCCCCACCCATGGAGTAGGGAGCCCGAGCGTCAATAAGAGGTCACGAAACGTATATAAAGCGAACACATGGCAGCTCCAAAAAAGAACTTGAGATCCCTTGCCCTCTTGCTTTACCCCGACAGCGTACCTGTCTAAGTAAAGTGACATTAGGTATAAAGCTCTTAAGGAGCTGAGAGCGTTTCTGCCAGCTTTTGGGAACATTTAGTTTCCCTGTAATCCGTATTACCCGACCGTAGTTAATTACAAGTTGAAACCGCGACCCCTGTAAGTTAATTTTCCTGTATCCCGTATAACCAGACCGCCGTTAATTGCAAGCCGAGACCGCGGCACCTGCAAGTTAATTTTCCTGTAATCAGCCGAACTAGACCGCCGTTGCTATTTTGTCCGTAATTGCTTGAATCCAGAGTGTAAATTTTAATTGTATTCAAGAAGGCTGCATTTCAACAAACTTAATTTTGTTGACATTAAAGCACTCCAAGGTTTTCTACCGCTGCAATCGCTTACCAGTAACCGACACCTGAAGATCACGAGATAAGGCACCCACCTGTAAAACCAGCTCTCCGCACCCCGGAAGCTGCCAAAGAGCTCGTAGGTGAAGGCATCCCAGTTCCAGTACTTCGCCATTTCAATAACGGAACTCTGAGGTCACCGTCGCATCGAAGATTCGAGCCGCGGATGCCGGCAAATTTCTCCGCTAGAACCTGGACACGTTCACGGATCCTCTGGCCGTGTATAAATAGCTCGCTGCTCACAGGTAACCTTTAGAAATGTACTTTTAACCTGAAGAATTTTCAGCGACCATTACTGTAAACAACTGGATATCACAACTGCTGCAAAAGATCTACAGCCGTTTCCAGCAGAATAGAAGTGCGTGAACTTCCAGCGGGCGATCCGACCTAATTTTTCTCGTCATCCAGGGACCCGACGTGCGTTGTAGAAGACCGTGACCAGCAAACCTGTAGCACTCCCGTGCAACCGAGGTTGCAGCCCTACCCAGCAACTCAAACAACACCCTCGTTATTATTCCTGCATTTATCGTAATATATACTTCAATTTAAGTGGTTAATGTACTCATTTAAACATATATTGGTTTTGAATGTTCTCCTGTGTTATCATGAATTTATCCTGTATTTGAGCTAAATATTAATTCTCCGACTAAAGTTTACTCGAGATGATAACCTAGAGAGCCCTTCCCAGGGACTTTTCAAAATATTACAGTGGTACTACTTTAAAGCGAGTCATAAAGTGATATTAATCAAGGTCTGTTTCCTATAGCTGTTGAAGTCGTGTATGTAGGTAGTATTTGCTTCTTCAATAATGTGGGCTTCAAAATGTTACCTTGATAGAGCTTCTAATACATTTATCAAACCATTGAGGTAGTTGTAATTTTCAAACATTAAACGAAATTTAGAAGATACTTGGTAGCTTGGTACAACCCGTTAAACGAATTTAAATTGTTTTTTTACAGAGTGAGTGGAAGAGTAGCATAGGTGGAACTCTTGCTTCTTGTTTTTTATATATGTTTTACCTACTACTCTAGTAAATAAGCTGTAGGGGTTTTGAACTACGAAGTGTCACTGTGCATGGAACCGGGCCCCTGAGGCCGACGCCATGTTAGGGTGAAGCTTGGGGCGACTGCGTGTGGGGGTGGAGGCAAAGGGTGGATCCAATATTAGGGATGGGGCAGTCTCCAGAATCCTGGAGTGGATGAATTGAAGTCGAGTGGTGCAGGAATTTAATAATAATTATTAGTTCACAAATCGTTAATAATAATAATAACATGATGTAATATGTTTGGATATTAAATTTAAATGATCGAGCAACTATTGTAATTTTTGTTAGCGGATGTTGTTTGGTAACGTTCTGCTGCAGCGAGGCTAAATATTCTATATGTACTAAGGTATAAGCCATTGGATTCAAAAACCACGGAGTATAGAGTTTTTATATGGAAGGGTTGGAACATGTAGGCGATTTTTTGTTGGATCCACAAACCATGGAGTACATGATTTTTGCCGATTCTAAACTGTAGCCGTACATACTTCTTTCAAATCAAACAAATGAAATACATTTTTGCTAAGTCACATGGTCCTTGATTTGTGGATTCAATGGCTCATCTCTTAGTACATAAGTAGGATCTCTAGCTGAACTATGAAACAGTATAACAGAGCCAGTATCTACTGGTTCTGCAGTAGAAGCAATGATGTCACCATCTAGTGTTTAAACGCTGAAACGTGTAAGAAGATTTTTGTAAACATGCTAACTGAGTTCTATTGTAAATAACAGTTGTGCGCAGATATAACAGCCCTTTGATGTAAATGTTGCGTTTCCTGAGAACGCTCAAAGTTGAAAGAATGATGTCCGGAAAAGGACAGTTTTGTTACTTCTACGCAGCTACGTCCAATAGCTTCTTTCTAACATTTGCCACATACATGTAAAATGCGACCGTCTGCCGTTTAACCTATTTGGACTGGTAGTTCGGTTGTAAATATTACACATTTGTGATGCTATTTCGGTTTGCAGATATTCTACAACTTTTTTATCTTGTTGGTTAACTGCCGCATCACATCCTACTACTACTACTAAGAGATATATAACTAACATATTTCTACCCATATTCGATCCTTCTCGTTGCAAGTATTATTACATACCAATAAAAATTAGGTGACTGCTCATAATTTAAGGTTGACGTTTGGCTTATGGTGAAAGAATATGGACACATTGCTACATAAAAAACACATCTTGTTTAAATTAGTGTCGTCTTCAATTTTTATCTGTGTAATAAGCTTTTCATTTGCATTATTGAAATATTTGTGACAGCATTAGCAACACCGAATTGGTCTAGTGGCTAGGATGGATACTTGGCACTTGATTGGAGTTAAACTTGTTACCAGTTTTATACAAATTTTCAAGTCCTGTATTTTTTATATTTGCACCTGTCCACCTGCCAACACATCTGCCGTCTGTGCATTCATTCGACGCACATGGCACCTGCTCAGAAAAGAAACAAACCCTTAGTTAAGTTGTATAGCTGAAGTAGAAATGTTTACATTGGAAAACTCTAGTTTGTCTATGCTTTTGAAGATAGTAGCACCCTGCAGCACAATAAAAAGAGAGGATCAATTGTGGGTTGTTCTTTATTTGCAACTCCAGCCTTAAGAATATCGCGTATGTTTAGATGCTCATCCCATAGATTGCATTTGCTACGGTTTTGCGATTACAAATTAGAGTATGCAGGAGAAAGTTATCAAACCACATGCACTAACAAAAATCACAATAATTTCTCGAACGTTTAAATTTAATATCCGAACATATTGCATCATGTTATTATTATTATATTCGATTTGCCAGAGGCGCAGATACTACTGTAATTATGGGGGTCAATTTTTTGAGTGTTTTAACATAACTAAGCTCGGCTATTCCATAAACACTTTATTACAGTATTATTTAACGTTCATAAAGTGCCACTTTAGTTCAAGCAAAACGATTGCCTGTCAATGTCCAACAGTTATCAAAATTAATGGCATTTTACTTAGTAAAGGAGATTATATTACCAGAAAACTTTACAAATAGTGATATTGATAACGCAATTAACATAGAAGAAGTACACTTCGAAACTATCAAATGTTTCAAAAGCAGCTTGAATTTTCTAATGTGTCAAATAGAAATGTTATTATTGATAAAAGGAAATCTTCCGCGGTTCAGTCGAACGTAAAGCTTTGTATGCAGCTCGTACATACGTACATTATTTGATACGTCTCTGCCATAAAATATACTCGTCCAATAAACTCCTACACTATGTGCTTGATAAATAAAGAACTATAGTAGTTACAATTAAGCAAAAATCCGTTTTAGTCAAGTATTGAATGGTTATAAAGATAGAAAACCTGAAAGGTATACTTTATATTTACTTTCTTTTACTTCGTAAAATATAGTAATCACTGTAATCAGTAATCATGATTTTTGCGAACTCGAGATCTTTGCGGAAATATCTATTTTGGCCTCAAAATTGATATCTTTGTTTTCAATATAAATTTGGAGATCTCAGTCATTTTTGGTTAAAAGCGGCTAACCGGAAGTGGTACTTTACTCGTATGATTTTCGGTTTTCCCAGAAAATTTTATAATTGATAAAAATTAAATATCATAGAACAAGATGACATATTGTGTAATTTTGTTCAAAAAGTTTATAAGAACTACAATCCCAAAAATTACAAGGAGGTTAGGTTTCATGTTGATCGGTTGACACCGTAATTATTTGAAATTATAGTTCTGGTTATTATAAATTGGAATTTGGCCTTAGTGCAATACCTACCTAACTAGTTAAAACAAAATTATAAAATCACCTTTCAAGTTTATAATAGCCAAAGCTACAATTTAAAATGATGAAATGTCAAACTGTCGACATGAAATCTAACCTCACCGCAAAAATAATAACAACAAGTTTATGTACCAACACAATGCAGTCTAGTGACAATGCTTGCTGTCAATGGTTTCCCTAGAATTTCGTCATTTGTATTGCCATATGAAAGAAAAATAGACTATATCGAATTCTCCGCTGTCGACTTAAAAATAAAGACGTGTTTAACAAATTTTTCGTTATTTATTTCTGCACCACCTACAATGGAACACCGAATCTCGTATAGATTAATATGAAAACCGTATGTATATATTTTTTAAAATCTCATTGAATACAGCAGGGGGGTAAATTACATTATTTGCTTCCCCCTCAATATATTCGATGAGAAGACAACCGCTCTCCTTCCCCTGGTTCCTGCGTCCCTGCGATTTGAGCGATTGCATCATACTATTATTGATTTGGGAGTTAATAATTATTATTAATTCCTGCACTACTCGGTTTTAACCCATCGGCTCCAGGAGCCCCAAGCTCCACCCTAATACTGCGTCAGCCTCAGGGGCCTGGTTTCATGCACAGTGACACTTCCTGGTCCAGAACCCCTATGACTTATCTACTGACTCTAAATCTACGTAGTTACACCATTGCAGAACTCTACGATTCTACCTTACAAGTAAGTGTGTGCCAGATCCTAATGGCAATTTTCGGAGATCCCCATTTAATCTACTAACCTTGTTCTAAAAATATATCATGTTGTGGAAACCCCAAACGTTGGTTAGTTTTGGCTTCTCTCAATATGAGCGAGCAATATTCTCGAATGATTTCGCTTACATCCTTTTCGTTTATTAAGCAACGAACCTGCCGTAAAATCTGAAGGTACAGTAACCTAGACAAGGAAAATAACCGGCTGTAGTCTTATCTGTTTTAATATAAAAAGCACAAATGTGTTTGATTTGTCTACCTGTTTGCACGTGTTATGGAATGTTAACATTTCATAGCTACCTGTGTGTTAAAACATATCCCGTGTCGATTCTATCGCCAAACATCAGCATGGTACATCGGGGTCCCACAGAACATGTATTGGGGTGGGAATGATGTACAGAAATTTTCAAAATTTCGGCCAAACATTCGTCTGAAGATACGCCTTCGTAACTAGCTGTTCTATTTCTTAATATATCGTCAACATCCCAGGATTCGTAGACACCTAAATCGTCTAGATAACCATTTAAGAACTCAGCGCTGCTTTTCCAAAACCCAGGATTTAATAGGAACTGCTGAACTAAAAGTGCAATTGATTTGAAAGACTATATGCAACAGATTATTTGACATTTTGTTAAAATAAAAATACCTAGAATGACATTTTAGATTATAGATTAGCTATGCTAAATTTGGAATAAATGAAACACTCTTCAGGTAAATGTAAAATCAAGATTTAAAACTTATACAGTTTATTTGCAAATGGTGAATGTTAGTAATAATAATAAAATCAAAAGTGATCTTACATAAGATGCTTTTCTCCGAATCCTTTGGGAGGTGGTGCATAATCTTCTGCAATACGTAGCGACCTTTATCTATAATTATTTGTAATTTCTCTGCAAATTCTTTGTTATCTACCATTGTTAAAGTAGTTAGTAGTTCAGCTATAATGCAAAAATTTATTACTGCACGCCCACACTTTCTTTATGGTATTGTGAACCTTCAGTTAGCACTATTCCTAATGCCCCATCGATGTTTATATCGTAGGAAAACCTATTTAAAAAGTTTAAAACTTTGTTAAGAGACGCCATTAATGCTTTGACTTCTTCTATATGGAATAAATTGGTCACTGTATGTGTATTGTTTGCATTTACCTCAATTTGCATGGCAAATAGTATAACGAAAAGTGGTGCAACCATAATTGAGACTTTGTTATTCATACTTAATAACAAAAATGTGCAGTTACTGGTCAAACTGACAATAGTAAACGCAGAAGGTTTTATGGTTTATATGTATAAGTGCCTAAATATGATAACGTTGATAACGGAAATAATGCAATAATGATAGGAGGTAGCTTATTAAAAATCAAACATCTGGTTTATTATATTCCAAGCAATTGATCTGATTTTTGACGTCATTCTAATGGAAATTATATTTTTAATATTTATGTAGATACTGCAGTATGACTGCATGTGACCTAGTATAGATTGCTAGGTTACAAATATATGTTTTGATAAATGAACAATTGTCTTTCATGTTTGAAACTGAAACCTCGTGTTCTATTTCTCTGAATACAATTCTAATATTAATGCAGTTAGTTAACCCTATCTCACCACTAACACTGCATAATGGTGATTCCCGACGTAAAATAACACTTCGAATACCGATCTTCAAAAAATATACTTCAACCTGCGACCAATTCTAACGTGAATGATATTTCAGACTGATCGTTCCCGACTCCCTGAATATTCCCTGCCCCTGCACCGTATCCTGAGCCTATTCGACGATTCCTGTCTTCACCCATACAATTGGCACTTGGTAGCCTTGAATCACCTGAATTTCTTCTGTCAAACCTACGCGAACCTTTGGATATACGTCTGTCTGCTTTGCCGATTACAACCGAAACCACCAGTGCTTAATAATGCTGTAGGAGCTTGCGGTTTGAACAACAATTCTTGCGCTTTGCCTACTATGCTATCAATTAGTAATCCTTCTACCAGTAATATATCAAGTAGTAATGCTTTATCGCAAAACATGCTTCTCAATATTCCTGATAGTATACCTAGTGCATATCGCCCTTGTTTGAGCGAATATCTGTCATTGTTAAATGAGTTTGATGTGAACGCCTATTAAACAAGCTGTAGTTCATCGTATCGAAACTGTAGGACCACCGAGGTTTGCAAAATGTCGTAGATTAAATCCTAATCAATTGCTGTTTCTTGAAGGTCACCTGAAGGAGCTGTTGGACGCTGGGATAATTGAACGATCCAGCAGTCCCTGGGCGTTTGCAATACATATGGTGACCAAAGCAGACGGTTCGTACCATGTGTGCGACTACAGACCACTAAACGTTGTAACAATAAGAGACATGTTCCCTGTGCCGTTCATACAAGACTTCACCTACCGGATTGCTGGGGCAACCATATTCACGAAGTTGGACCTGAAAAAGGCCTACTTTCAAATACCAATAGCACCGCAGGATATGGGTAAGACGTCCATAATAACTCCTCTTGGAGCTTTTCGCTATAGGCGACTCAATTTTGGACTATCAAACGCACAGAGTAGCTGGTGTAAATTAATGCATCAACTATTCACAGGGATGTCTTCTTTTGCATTTTACTACTTAGACGATGTCTTAGTATTTAGTGGGACTGTTAAACAGCATTTAGAACATATTAGACAAGTTTTTTTCCAAATTACATGAACACGGTTGACTTTTAAATATAAATAAATGTAAATTTGGCCAGGCCAACCTTGATTTTCTGGGGTATAACGTTTCCTCAGAAGGAATAACACCCCAGAATTCAAAAGTTGACGCAATTAAGGAATTCGCTGTGCCCTCAACACAGAAGAAGCTACGTTACTTTATAGGAATGATAACATATTATCATAGATTCATTCCAAAGTGTGCTGAAATTCTGGCACCACTTCATGCCATAGTTATTCCGGGCAAAAGCAGCAATAAAGCTGTTTGCTTTGATAGTTGTCCTATTAGGGCTTTTGAAGCAGCTAAAAACGCTTTAATTAAAGCTACACTGCTTGTGCACCCGGTAGGAAACGTTCCTATTAGCATTTGGTCAGATTCTTCGTCTGTAGCAATTGCTGGGGTACTTCAGCAGCTACAAGATGGTATGTGGAAACCTTTAGCCTTCTGCCCAAGGAAACTCACCTCAGCAGAATGCAAATATAGCCTATTTTCCCGAGAATTATTAGCAATTTAATTTTCTCTTAAGAAATTCCGTTATTATGTTGAGGGTAAACAGTTTTCCATATATTTCGCAGTTTTGTAGCGATATTCGATACGTCAAAGGCTGTGAAAATGTTACAGCAGATGCTTTGACACGTGTTTCCATGCCCGGGCTTAGAGACCCAGGGCCCCTAGGCACTTGACATTTGCCCCCCCCCCCCCATCCCGAAGCTATTTTGGAAATTTAGCAATTAAATGCACTAGTACAGAACATACAGTGCGAGTGTAAAGTCTGGAACTATCGAAATAGAACTTTTATCAAATGTTTTTGAAAGAAATCTTCGAACACGTCAATTTTTATTTTAAAAAATACATATTTTACTGTAATTGTCACTTTTAGATTGTCTTTTGTTTTTGAGTTATGACGTTAGCGATACTTTTTTTAAATGGAAACCCTCAATTTTTATGATGAATTTGGACACAGCATGAAATTCTAAGACCAAATACTCTAAAAAGTATGATACTGTATTTTGAAATTTTCGAGAAAATCGTACGGTTACCAGATCCCCTCAATACTAAAATTTCAATTGGTCCTTTTTCACTCAAATATTGTATCATTATTTATTTAATTAGGAGCACACAACAAAAACAGATAAACAAACTATGAAGAACTGTCATAATTTTAGGGCTAACTCATTGTTTCATGGCTACTTGATTTTTATTCGATTTTTGTTTTAATACTTTAATAGCGATTTTCTCGAAAATTTCAAAATATAGTATCATACTTTTTTAGCGTATTTGGTCTTAGAATTTCATGCTCTGTCCAAATTTATCATAAAAATTTGGGGTTTTCATTTAAAAAAATTATCGGGAACGTCATAACTCAAAAACAAAAGACAATCTAAAAGTGACAATTACAGTAAAATATGTATTTTTAAAAATAAAAATTGACGTGTTCGAGGATTTTTTTCAAAAACATTTGATAAAAGTTCTATTTCGATAGTTCCAGACTTTACACTCGCACTGTATAATTTTTAATCGACTTCAATGATTTTATCTATAAACATCAGAATAATACACTCTATGTTACTATAGTTACGCTATTCTATAAAATTTATAGAATCACACGACGAACTTTCTTCTGTACAAAAGAACGAATGACGTCATCATAGTCAATTGACTGCATTATTTCTGACTCTATGTACATTACAGAGAGTGAATTGAGCCTGTTCTCTTCTAAGTTAGATTTGAAGTAATTCTTTACTCTCTTTAGCGCTGAAAACGACCGTTCTGCTGGGCAGTTTGACGCTGGTGTACACAACAGCATTCGGAGCGCAATTCCTATGTTTGAATAAATGTCAAAAAAAGCTTTTTCCGATAAGTATTTCTATAGCTTCAGTGACGATAACCTCATAACTTCATCATTCGCAAAAATAATACCACCAACCTTTAAATAGCTCGAATAATATCGTTTCAAAATTTTCAAGTTAATATTTTCGATAAAGCTTTTTGATAAGGCAAGCCAGGCTTTTGAGCTTATGTAAAGATTCCGCCACCGGGGCCCCTAGGCTGGCTGGGCCCCTAGGCCGGGGCCTTGTAGGCCTAGGCGGAAATCCGGCTCTGCATGTTTCATTAATTAATTTACCTAATATTGTTGATTACGAGGAACTGGCTTTATCTCAAGAGTCAGATCCAGAATTGTCAGAATTGTTGAGGAAATCGAATTTTTCTTTTACAAAAACCAAAACTTCAAAATGCACACCGATTTGTATCGACAAATCTACGAATGTCGCCAGACCATACGTACCTGAAAAGTTCCGATATCGTATTTTCAAATCAATTCACGGGACAGCTCATCCTGCCATTAGAGGAAGTAGGAAATTTCTTTCCAAACGCTTCCTGTGGCCTTCTATGCACAAAGATATAAAGGAATGGGTCAACAAGTGTCCAAATTGTCAAAGACATAAAATAATTCGACACACCAAGCCGCCACTTTTTGCATTTGAAGAGCCTGACAAGCGTTTTAAACATGCTCACTTAGATATTGTCCATTTGCCGAAATGCGGTCAGTATAAATATATTTTGTCTATAATTGACCGTTTTTCTAGGTGGCCCGAAGCAATTCCCCTCGCTTATATTACCGTAGAAGAGGTTATATTATCGTAGAAGAGGTTATCACTGCATTTGTGAACAATTGGATATCACGTTACGGAATTCCAAAGATTTTAACAAATGCTAACGCCCAAATATTTTTGTCAAAGAGTTGGCAAAGTTTTATTTCAACGCTTGGTATCCAAAATGTTCGAAGCAGTATATATCACCCAAATAGCCAGGGAATCGTAGAAAGGTTTAATAAAACCCTTAAACAAGCTATGTCTACTACAGGTGCGTCTTCATGGGTAAATAACCTGCCCTGGATTTTATTGACTTTAAGGTCAACCGTAAAATCAGG
Organism: Agriotes lineatus; assembly: GCA_940337035.1. NCBI lineage: Eukaryota > Metazoa > Arthropoda > Insecta > Coleoptera > Elateridae > Agriotes > Agriotes lineatus. The sequence goes on from CALNHX010008909.1 coordinate 55,340, forward strand.
TCTTGAAGTTTCCCCTGCTGAAATTTTGTTTAATTCAGTTCTTCGACTTCCTAATGATTTCTTTGAAGAAGAAC
>CALNHX010008910.1:0-55407 GCA_940337035.1 Agriotes lineatus
TAATATTATTTATGTATCTAGGCCGAGAAACTGGCTTTTTATGGACCATGCCTGAAATTCCTGGCCGAGGTGATAGCCGAGGCAAGCAATCAGGCAAGGACTTCAAATTATAAGAGTTGTTGAGGACTAAGAACGTTTGCGGACAAAAAGCGTTTGCAGACGAAAAACGTTTGCGAACGAAAAGTGTTTACGGACTTAAAGCGTTTGCGGCTGTAAAATGCAGCCGTAAAGTGTTTGCGGACGAAAACCATTCGCGGACCAAAAAGTTTAATTCACTAGAGAATTAAAAGAGTTTCAATGAAAAATAACATATTTTTATTATTTCTACAGATATTTACATTCAATTATTCTTTCTCTTTGTAGTGTGTAATATATAATTAGTAAAATTTAGATCAAATTGACAATGAATAGGCAAATTTATATCTTAATTTAAATATTTTTAAAATTTTTTATTCAAAATTTTGACAAAATTGAATAAAACATACAGTGAGAATAATGTAAGACTGTACATGGCTGAATTATGCAAAATTAGACATAGGAAATTTATTTAACGTTACCATGGTGTTTGAAAAACAAAATAACAACATAGTGACTATAGAAACTAATTTGAAACTGCAGTTTTAAAACCGACAGTTGTTACTAGCATGGATAAATTGATTAATGCTAAAATAAGGTTGCCAATGTATTGTATTGTATTGTATCCTTTAAACTCCATAGGGAGCATAGGGCGTCGTTAGACGTTTCTGTAGCTTTTAAATTATATAGTGACAGAGTAGCTAGCTCTGCACTATCTTCTCTATGCTATCTCCTCCTTATCATTAATTTGTCATTAAGTTCACTACTGTTTTAACACTGTGTTACTTTGTGCTGGTAATTATTCTCGTATCTCGCAAATGTTTTTCACAATTTCTCTCCACTCGTTTTTATTAGCCGCTAAAGTTTTCACTTCACTCCACTTTTTATTTATTGTGTCACACTCTTCACTTGTAGTTCTTTTCCATGTTGTTACTGGTCTTCCTTGTTTTCTTTATTTTTTATGGTGTAGTCTAGTGCTTGTTTTGTGATGTCTGTATTTGGTTTCCTCAGTGTATGCCCTATCCATCTCCACTTTCGCCTTCTTATGGTTAATTCAATGGGCTCTTGGTTTGTACGTTGCCATAATTTATCGTTGGAAATTTTGTTAGGCCAATAGATATGCATAGTTCTTCTCAGGCATTTATTTATTAGTGTTTGGATACTAGTTAGTTCCTTTTTGTTAATTGCCCAGGATTCACTTCCATACAATAGGACACTTTTAACACAGGCATTAAAAATGCGAATCTTTGTTTTTAAAGAAAGTTCTTTTGAATTCCATATCTTGCTCATTTGGTTGAACACGTTTTGGGCTTTACTTTTCCTACGGTTTACATCTTTTCGGCATCCTCCACCGTCCTCTATTACGCTTCCTAAATATACAAACTCATGTACATTCTTAATAGGTTTTCCGTCCAGTGAAATTTCTTCCTTATTTTCTGTGTTAATTCTTAAAGTTTTGGTTTTATTGGTGTTAATTCTGAGCCCTATTTCAGCTGTTTTCCTTTGGAGCTCATTGATTTTGTCTTGCATGTGTTTAAATTTTTCTGTGATTAAGCACATATCGTCAGCAAATTCTAGATCTTCTAAAACTTGTCCAAACTTCCACGATAGACCTTTCCTATTGTTGACTACTCTCTTCATAACCCAGTCAGTGGCCAGTAGAAATAGTAGTGGTGAGAGGATACATCCTTGCCTGACTCCGGATTCAATATTTATTGGATCTGATACCGCTCCATTGTGTTCGATGGTTGCACTGAAATTTTCATATAGCAGTTTTATTATCCGTATGATCTTCTCCGGGATTCCATATTCTTTAAGTATTTTCCATATTATATTTCTATCGATTTTATCGAAAGCCTTTTCGAAGTCCACAAACCCAAAATACATTTCCTTCTGTCTCTCCACTCCTTCCTCTGTTATTATTCTTATTGTACTGATGTGGTCGGTGCAAGATCGCCCTTTCCTAAATCCAGCTTGGTTAGATCTTAAAGTTTCATCAACTGCATCTTTAATTCGTTCTAGTACAACTCTTGTTAATATTTTGCTAGTGGTGCTCAGTAATGTGATTGCTCGCCAGTTATTGCACTTAGTCTTGTCTCCTGCTTTGGGTAGTGTAATAATACGTCCTTTCGTCCAGTCATCTGGTAGTTTTTCTTCAATCCATATCTTATTTAGTAGACAGTGTATAATATCTGTGTTTTCATTAACCGCTGTCTTTATTAAGTCTACTGGAATATTGTCGATACCCGCTGCCTTTCCAGGCTTTATTTTATTTATAGCAGTACTTATTCTTGTTTAGTAGGTGTTACTGTATTTATTGGCAGTTGTTCATATTCCTCTTCTTCACTTATATTCTCCATCTGTGATAACTGCAATTTGTATATATCCTCAAAATATTCCTTCCATCTATTTAATATTTCTGCTTCCGCTTTTAACAGGTTCCCATCTCTGTCTCTGATATGTGTTGCGCGACATTCTTTCCTTCCCGATAATTTGCGTGTCAGTGTATACATTGTCTTCATATCATTACGTCCCGCTGCTTCCTCTGCCTCTCTCGCTATCTCTTCATAGTGGGTTCTTCGGTCTTTTCGCGCACTTCTTTTGACTTGTTTATTTTTTTCTTTGTAAAGTACCTCCAGTTCTTCTTTGTTGTGTGGTCTTTGTTCTCTTAGTAATCTTTGTTTGATCTGTCTTCGTTCTTCTATTCTGTCCCAGGTATCTTTGGACATCCACTTCTTACTTGTGCTGCTTTTTGTACCTATTGTTTCTAGTGCTGTCTCTTTCAAAATCTCTTTGTATTTACTCCATAATTGTTCTATGCTCATGTCGTTCTTATCCATTATTTCTTCATATTGCGCTTGTAGTTTCAGTTGAAACTCATTTTGTTTGTCTATATCATTTTGTAACCAGTGCGTATTATATTTCATCTGCCCGTTATATTTTTTGTTTTGTGCGTTTAGTCGTATCTTCAGTTTCATCCTTACTAACATGTGGTCTGATCCAATATCCGCTCCCCTCATCGCTCGAACATCTAATAAAGCGTTTTTATATCTCCTGTCTATAGCTATATGATCTATTTGATTTTGTGTCGTTCCATCAGGCGATGCCAATGTATAGACTTACATTATTCACAAGGTATACAGTGAAAATTCATGAACTGCGAACACGAGTAAATCAAGGCCAATTTACGATTGCCTAAAAATACGCCAAGACCGATGAACAGTCAGTCTAAGGTACTCTGCTATTAATCCACGGGTCGTCTGCGTTGATTGTTTAAGTAATTGTTCAACGCAGACGCCTAGTGTAATTTTTTTAAAATTAATTATTATATCACAGATAGAATGTATGAGGTACTGTTATTCTGTGACTAATTCAGGTGATAAATTCAGAGTTGAAAAACAGGATTTTTAGAGATTAACAGTACAGTAAAAGAAGGTAGTTCCTAAGTAAAACGCATTCTGAAGAAAGAAATAATTTCTTCCGAACAAACTAACTCAGTAAAAAAAAAGATGCAAACAAAAATAAAACTATTTTTATTTCAAACAACAAAATTCAAGAAGTTTAAATTAGCTCTTGTTCAAAGAGCCTGCCTTCTTGCGCTAAACAATATCCTAAGCGATCATAGAAACGTATTAGTGCTAGTACTCTGAACAACCCTTTTAATTTTTAAACGTAGTTCTTCAAATCGTTAGTTGTAGTGAAAACGACTTTTCAGAGGAAGTTTTAGGCATATCTGTCACAGTTTCACAAGATTCCATACTTCTGAAATGGCCAACGAGAAGAATATCGCAGCTAAATCTACTAGTTCTGCAATTTATTTAAATAAATAGTCTGGATAGTCATTAGCGGTAATACAAATCTCTTTTAAATACCTGTCTTCATTGGGAACATTAAGGCTTTCGTGCTTTTGGGGAGAAACACATCCAAAGTTTCCAAAATTTGAAATAACTCCATGTAACGTTGATAACGATAAAGAACGCCTATTTTCAAATGTTGTGAAAGAATTTTGAATTTCCCGGACCGTTGGACCCTGATAATACCATTTTACAATTTGCACTGATCCATTGCTTCGTAGTTATCGATTTTAAGATAGAAATGACAGCAGATATTATCTAATGACAAAATACGGGAACTGTCAAAGTTAAATTCTCGGCATTTGTAAATTCGACATATCGTTTGCCGTGTTCGTAGTAAGAAAAATCTCTCTGTATGCCACGTGAATTAAACATTTATTAACTCAAAGATATGATCTCACTTGCACTACGTGGTCGTGAGCTCACCATCTTTTCATGAATAAACATATGTTTAATTTACTTGGTGCATAATACACAAGCCTGCAAATTGAAATTTTTTGATTTTTTTTTTCACCGTAATGGGTGAATCGTATGTATTTTGGTGCGCTGAGTCCAAATATGACCTCAGTTTTTCTCCAGCACGTAGGGATTTTCCGCAAAATGAAAAAGAAAGTTATGCAAAACCCGCAGTACATATAGGTAAAAATGCATTTTGAAATTAAAAAAAAAATATATTACTAGTGGTTTATTTACATTTTTAAATACAATTTGATAAAAATAATATGTAGTATATACAATAAGGATTTATAATTCTTTATAATATCTACATCTTTTTCCTCCAAAACTCCGTTTGAGCTTTTCCGTTTGTGTGGGATGTCTGGAAGTTCTCTATGAAGCATCCAACAGTAGTCTCCCACCATATTCACATCCCATCGTCCTTGGTACCTCCGTTCCATTTCTTTGATGTCTTGGTGGAACCTCTCGCCCTGCTCTTCACTTACGGCACCAAGGTTTTCTGGGAAATAACTCAAATGGGAGTTCAAAAAGTTAAGTTTCAAGTTCATGGAGCACCCCAAGGTTTTAAAACATTTCAACATTTTATTTACAATTTCTTCATAATCCGGGTACTTTTCTTTCCTAATGGTGTTTCGTGCCATACTTCTTTAACTATCCTTTTTTCGTTCATTCGATTAATGGTCTCATTCCATTCGTGGTTTCTACTTAGGACCCATTTATTAACATTTTCTACTTTGTGTGTTCTGTTTATATCTTTGCTTCTTTCCCGGTCCATTAATGTTTTTCCAGAGCTTCATGGCACTTTTATTTCACATGTTTCCAATAATCTCTTGGTTTTTTATGTGTCTGGACGATTAAAAAACTACTTACACATATAAGACTCCGTAGAGTAGAAAAACCTATCTGCAATTATTGAGGATCAGAACAAAACATCAATACTTATACACATGAAGTTTCACGCAGAGAAAAACCTTATGCTTATTTTATGTATGACTAAAAACAGGCAATGAGGCCCACTTGTTTACAAAATCTCAGAAGAAAAAAATATTGTTGTACAAGCAAGAATAATAATAGTATTTCATAATTAACAAAATTTAATTTAATTTAAAACAAATTAAATAGTTTTACAAATATTAACCTTCGGATTGCCGAGGTGAGGTTCATTTGCACCCCAAGAGTAAGTAATTGATCATAATTTCCTTAACAGTGATGAATCAACCTGGTTATTTTTTTACCTTAATATTTTTCAATGCCAAACAACATGCATATAGGTAAAATTACTAAAAAACTCTTTGATATAAAAACATACATATTGGTGGTGTTCAAGTGGGCCCCACATTAGTCATCGATGTCGCAAAATTGTAGTTGCTTTAGTTTACAATTAACTCCACTATAATAATTTTAACTCTCCTTAAAAGCTATTTTACAAAAAATTTTAATTCAAGATGTGTTTAGTAAAATGGACACAATTCAAAATGCACGCCAAGTACTTAGTTACTACTTGCAAAAAATCATCTCGTAAAAGAGCCAGACAAACGAGCTGCATTAGATCTTGCCAGTAGAGTTAGCAATGGATATGGTATCACGACTGATAACTTCTTCACTTTCATTGGTCTTGCAACAACTCTTTTATAACAAAATAAAAATACACCTTAGGTGCCAAAAAAAATTGAGCTGTAATATTGTTATCTACTCAACACAAGACATTTCAGATGAAACAATTATTTCAAGCTCGCAGTCATCCTGGAAAACCATAAGACTGAGGAAGCTGTAGATACACTTGACTAGTTGGTAAAAGAAAATAGTTGCAACCGTACTACTAACAGATGACCATCAGTCTTATTTATTAATATGACGGATGCTGCGGCAATTGATGTTTTCCTATTATATAAAATAAAAAAATCCCAATTATAATGAAGGTCATTATTTTTCAAAGAGTTCGCACTATCACTGGTTACACCAAATACAAGAACAAAAGTTCAGGTTCAGCGACTGATTTACCTGGTACATCCAACCAAGCCAGCCAAGTAGAAGATCAACAAGAAGAAAAAAAAGAGCAACATGTTCAAGGACCAAATTTATAAAACAATGAGCACATTGCAATCATTGCCAAATATTTTTATGTACGGCACATCAACAAAAGACAATCACGATTCTGTGCTTATTGTACTTAGGTACTTTATTTTTGCATTTTAAATATAATATAGCCAAACTGGCAAACACATTTTTTATAACATTCAGACTAAATATATGCTCAACTATATTGCTAACATAATATTATGGAATAAAGTACTTACTTGAAATACTGCAAAAAGTAGGTATTAGTATACGACCATAAAATGTCAGATCTTGTAATAAACTCGGTTTCACAAAAGTCATGTGATTTTTGAAAATCTGCACAGGGCCATTATTTTACATTATGAACAATCTTTCTTAATGATGTTTTGCCGTGTTTGAAACAGAAAAGGTACTTTACTTGAGGCGGAAAGCAAGGGAAGTAGGGATGGAGACTTTTGGCTAGACCCTTGTCATCTACATGTAGTAGTTCATAAGGAAAAAATAACTTTATACTATTTTTTCTTTTACAAAACCACAGTTTGATGGAACTAAGCATGTGCATGTGTAGCTAAAAATACCTTGACCACAGGAAGATTAGAGTAATATGACAATAAAAGTTTAATTTTAGATAAAACATTATTTATGTTTTATATATTTCAATATTATCAATTGAATTTTTTAATTTGTTAAAAATGGCATTTTTCTTTAAAACTATAAAACGCATTAGACTTGGCGCAGCAAACAAATAGAGTGGCGCAGGCAACCCTGAAATTAGAAAACATGACTGTTTTTGAAATCTTTGTGGCAATAACATTGTAATAATCTATCGCAATTGGCTACAAGATTGTTTTTTTTAAAGCCAATTACTATTAAACCAAGAGCAATTATATACTCTATATTTGCCCCTGACGTATATGCAGCTTCTTTATCTTCAAAGTTATAGCTAAGCAACCCCTCTAAGATTAAATTCTCATGTTCAACTTTTAATTTTGTAAGTTGGCCGGTGAAGTAGGGCCCTTGACAATTAGTTGATAACTTTAAGAAAATTTTCAAAATTATGAAAAGAACTTCCTGGTTTTTGGAATCTAATCTATGTCTTGCCTTGATCATACAAGCGGAAAGTCGTTCTCATTAAGGCTCTGAGAATTTTCAAGAATTCTGCATTTATCCTAGAACAAATAAGTGAATTTATATAATCGATTTGTTAACGGAATATATTTCGAAACTATATAGTATTTTATAGAGTTTTGCACAACTACTTGGTTTATGATTAATCGTTGGAAAGGCAGCCGATTTTGCTGGTACATAGGCCTTACTTTAATCAATTCAGCTCTTACCGTATGAATTTCTATTTAGCCTTTTCTTAGTATACCGCGTGTTTTGCACAAATAGTCAAAATTGGAAAGCCGATAGTTAGCTACATGCACGCCGTTCCACCAGAAGAATTCTTGGTTTAACCCGCTTCCATCTAAGCCATTTCTGCAAATGAAACATAGTTTGCTACCAAGAGCAAATTCCTGGTGACTTGGTGTGGCATGGTTCTTAACTACTTTGTAAATAGTTACAACTGAAAATCCTTGTCGGTATATCAGCATCGATTTGCTGGACCCAAGGTTCCTGAAGAACAAAGCAATAATTTTATGGAGTTTTGTTGAAATCGTTAACTTACCTTATTGTGGAACCACTTGTAATTCCTTTGTTTTATTTAAAACAGTCACTGGTGTAAAAATAAATAATATAATCGATATTTCATACCTACAACAAATAGTTTTTTACATGGGATTTTTAATATTCTGAGCAATTAATTGAATATAATTGCAGAATCTCTTTTTATATTCTGAAAAGAAATACAATTGTGAGCTTATATGGATTTTCCCAAGATATAATAAGTAAACAAGTTATTACACTATTGCATTTTCATTGTCTTAAGCTTATTTGCTTATTAATATCAATTGAATTGGTCCATCCGCGTTGGGTTGATTGAGTAAAACAGAAAGTTTTTGGATTGTTGATAGCCACAGTATTTATTTCTTAAACGCCACATATGTTTCGGCATATTAATTTAATCTGCCATATTCAGACAAATTTGGTTAAATAAAATCAAAAATATCAAAATGTAGGAGTATATTAAAGGCTCGATTTTTCAAGGACCACAATCTTATAAATTTATTATAATCAAAAATAGAACCAAGCGATTTAAACTATAGGTACTTCATTCCTATCCCATACACATTACTAATATGAATCTATTAAAATTAGATCATAAGATGTATATACGGATGGGGCCATAATTATATAAAACAGGCCACTGGCCTATAATAAGAGGAAGAAGAAGAAGAAGCAATGAGATAACATGAATAACAAAATAAAATGCTTGAGTAAGAAAGAGATGGCCATACGAAAAAGTTATTTTAGTAGGCACGTTTAGTTGACAAATGTCATAATTAAATTAAGCGTCCAGCCTTCTCGAATATTTGCTACTATGTTTATCTCTTTCTTACTCAAGCAATACGAGTTATTTTCTTGTTCATGTTATCTCATTGCTGTTATATATAATTGTGACCCTATCGGTATAATATAGAGGTTATATAAAATTCAAATTTGACAAATGTTTCTACAAAGCTTGAATTTGTAAAATTGTGCGACGTCTAGCTCAGAGAATAAATTTGTGATATTAAAGGCGCTTCTTAATGAAAGATTAAAAATATGATGCTTAAGTATATAAAGACCTACCACATTGATTATAACGTTGATAAAGATGACAAAAAGATCATGTCCCACTGATCCAAATTTTCTGTTAAGCCATATTAGTGATCTAATTATGGTTGATATTTGTAATTTGGGTTGCAGATCTTACTGACTCGATTTGGTGAATTAAGTGTAGCTGATTGGTTTAGTTCAATCTATAAGGGAGTGTAAGATGCACCTACTGGTAGGCTTTGTCTGTATTAAACAAGGAATACCTACTGGTAGGTATCCAATTGATCAAGAATCCTAGGCTTACTGTGAGCATCGTTAGGAATAGAAAATCTATGGTAGTTCGTGGAATACTAAATAAATTAGTACTTATCGTAGGGTACAGATTGTTCATAAAAATAATACCTTTCCCTTGATGTGGTTTCGTAATTTGTGATGTATTATTGTGCAAGTGTAACATTAAAATAATAGATATGATTGGAGTATTAAATAAGTAAGTAGTAGTGGTTTTCTTAAGTATTTATTTATTTAATTACCAGAACGTTGTAAAACTCTTAGGTGTCAAAGTGTAGGGGAAGTATGGCTGTGATGGCACACTTTTTTAACAGTCTGTAACTTCCGTTAATGTTGTGATAATTAAAATATAATTGCATTTATATGTGTAATGGAATGTCTACTATGAGTTCACATATAGATTTCTCAAAATTTACATATGCCCAAGAAAATTAATTTCTTGCAAGTCATGTAGTGTGCTATCATATTCGCACAGGTATGGATATGATGGTACACTAATTACTTTATATATATTTTAGGAATATATTGGCTATAATTCACATTTTTTCATTAAAAAAACTAAACACATATTTAGGATGCAAAATAGCTGTCATTATGACATAGTTGACGGAGAAAAAAACAATGCATATGATAGATAATACATTTTAGCCACTGCATAATTCACAGGTGAACATCTTGGTTTTTCTGTCAATATCGGCACATGCATTGTGGCACCACATCTTGCACCGTTGGCACTGGATCTAGAGTTCCTTTGGCTTGGATAAAGAAAAAAACCATTGCAATATATGCAAGCCGCATCTTCCTCGTCATCATCGGCTACAAATGGTTCTTCTGGCTCAGTATCATCTTCTTTTATTATCAACACTTTCTTGGTATAACGAGCAGATTTTTGTAGTTCAACTGCTGTTTTGTCAGCAACTTTTGCTTTTGCTGTCTCTATGTTTGGTGTTGTATTTATTACTCCCACCTCAACTTCTTTTCTTTTTCTCTTTTGATGGAAAGTCGCTTGCGGAACAGAAGATATTTGCAATATTAGAACAGAATAATTTATGTCATCCTGTTTATCCCCCTAAGGTGCAGTTCTAGCTAACTCTTTATCTTCCTTGCGAGGGTTGTTCATCTTCAGCAACTTTATCATTACATGAAGTACACGCTTTGAATTTTGGTGATATTAGTACCTGCACTAAAGATTGTGATGGTTGTGCTTCAGTAGAGGATAAATTGTAGTTGTCCTCTGCTATATTAGTTGTTTCTGAAGAAAGGAACTGTCAGTCAGGAAATATATCTTCATTAAATGGACATATCCCCGTTTTTGGAAGCCATGAACGGCATTGCCACTGTAGCAGCTTGAGTATAAGCTTCTTTGAATAAGTGACCAACTTGAAAATGAGTTACTGTTCGACCAGGATGAGTATGTAACCACCTTCTAAGAGCCTGATTGTAGTAAGTAGTTAAAGGGCCATAAAAGCTTACGTCTAATGGCTGCACCCTATGCGTACAGTGTGGTGGAACACAAAACAAAACTATATTATATTGCTTTGCGAACTCTAACACGTCTAAGTGCTTGAGACTGGAATGGCCATCGAGAAGTGATAGAATCTTTCTTTCAGCTGAGGGTTTTCCATGCTTAATAAAATGTTTAAGCCACAAAAGGAAAATCTGCCCTGTCATCCAACCACTCTCTTGCGGGAATTCTACACACCTTCGCCGTAGAGTACTCTTTGGAACACTAAATCTTTTGGAGGCCAATAACCATCCCATTTCTTTAGATCGAACAGCTTTGATTGCTTGGTTCATATTGTCCTCAGACCAGCTTTGCCTTTCGAGCATTTGTTTTTTATTGGCCATGCTCCCACGGGGTAAAGGGCTATAATGAAATGGAAATATTCGTTAGTAAGCTACTTAAGGGTATTTTGCAATGAATTCTGGCTATGATGGCACACTAACCAACTAGTTAGCGTGCCGTGATAGCCGAAATCCTCAAACTTGAGAAAATTGTATTCAGTCTGGCAACCATGCAAAGAAATGCCGCTCAAACAAGCCACTTTATAGGTTAGACACAACTGAACCATTTAGTTGCTATAAAAACATTTTGCCTTTAAATTTGAGTGAATTATCACTCATACTGAAGCATGCAAATATAAACTTGAAGCTTACCAAGATATATTTCCAATTATAAAAAGTTTATAACTTAAACTATTACAACTGAAATTGCACAGTGAAGGTTACGTATCACACTAATGAAGTAGGTCACACATCTGTGCAGCTGGTTGCATAAGAAGTGGTAAATATCATAGGTGTGCCAACATAGCCGGTATGCCATCACAGCCATGCTTCCCCTACAAATGAAAAACAAAATCTCAATAAAATAATTTACAAATTAACATTAATTGTATATAAATTTCACCCATTCTTTCTTGGTCTTTGCTATCTTCTTTGCTTCCCTTCAGTTTGTTTTCTTTTCCTTTAGGTTCGTTTTTTCTGCATAGTTCTTGTTTCTCATATTACTTTTGTTTGTTGGCTTTCCTTCATCCTTGTCATGTGTCCAAACCACCTGAGTTGATTTATTTGTATAGTTGTTAATAGAGGCTCTACTTGTAATTGTCTTCTCACATCTATGTTTTTAGTATCCCACTTCGTAGTTCCCATTACAGCTCTAAGACGCTTCATTTATATTGCTTGAAGTTTGCTACACATTCTTTTGGTTAAAATCTAACTTTCACTGCCGTATGTTAGCAAAGGTCTAAATACCGTTTTATACACTGTTATTTTTGTAGCATTGGAAACTTTTTTTTTGCATATGAATGAATTATTCAAGGCGTAGAATACTTTTAATGCATTTTCTATTCTTTCATTTATTTCCGCGTTGTTCTTTCTTGTTCTTTGTATTTTCTTGCCCAAGTATTTAAATGACTCTACCTGTTCTACTTCACTGCCATCTAGTTCTATTGCTATATATTCGTTTTTATTACCTATTATCATTGCTTTGGATTTCTCTATATTTATTTTTAGATTTCGTTTTTGTAATGCTATTTTCCAGACTGCTAAATATGTTGTAAGTCTCTTTCACACTTGGCGTACCATTACAATGTCATCCACATAAGCACTTTCAGATAGTTCTGTTAGTATCATAATTCTATATCCCACCTTATATGTTTTTACCTTTTCTTTTACTTCCGTTATTACGTCATCCATTAGTACCCCAGCTTGTCTGAGTCCTCTTGTTGTGAACTCCTCGGATTTTGTATTTCCTTTTCTCACATAACTACTTGTTACTTGATATAAGCTTTTCACGACTTTACATAGATTTATATTTACAACTCTTGCTATTAGGCGGTTCCTTATAAGCTGTCTGGTATGCTCTCAAACGTCTAAAAACGCCACATATATCTTGCTATTTTTGCTTTTCTATATTAGCTGTTTTATGGTGAAAATATTGTCCTGAACTCTTCTTCCTTTGCTAAATGAACTTTGAGATTCCTCTATAGTTGTGGCTCTATAACTATTTTTAACTATTTTTCAAGAACTCCCTCATATATTTTGACTACTGTGCTAAGCAGAGTAATTCCAAGATAATTAGAATATTCTTTAGCTCCTTTTTTATATAAGGGTAAGATTATTCTCAGTTTAACTTTCTTAACACTTCTCTTCCATTCTTGCCCACATTTTTCACAATTTCTGGAGTTACGTTGTCGTGCCCCGCTGCTTTGCCTCTCTTCAGTGCGTTTATTTTTTCGTATTAGGTTAGTTTGTTCTTCGTATATTTCTTCATGTCTTCTTATTTGGTCTGTATTTAAGGTTTCTTCAAAATACTCCTTCCACCTCGCTATTATATCAGCTGCTTCATGTATTAGCTTGCCATTTTTGTTTTTCATATATTTAACTGTGTATTGTATGACCTTCCTCATAATTTTAAGAACTCTGTAGCATAACTTTTTATTTCCATATCTGTCCTTTTCCAGTTTCTCACCAAATTCTACCCATGTTTTTGGTTTTGCCTGGTTTACTTTTCCGTAGTTCTGTCTTGTAGGTACTTTATCTATTTTTCGTTTTTACTTTTCACTTCTTTTTTAATCTCTTGGTTCCACAATCTTGTTTGCTTTTTGTTCTTACTTATTGCGATAATTCTACGTTTCTTTAGTATTTTCATATAGTAGTTCTTTTATTTTACTGCACAGCTCTTCTATAGACATTGTATTTGCATGTACATTCAGCAGCTCCATTTTTACTTCTGTTCTACTATTGTATTCATTTGCTATTTCTATTTCTTGCAATTTGTAGGATCTTATTTTTTCTGTTATTTTATTTTTGCAATCTTTGCTGTTTTACTTGCTTCTATCCTTCCTTTTATTCCTATTTGCGATGTTAGAAGGTCGTGATCGCAATATATCTCTGCCCCTCTTTTAACTCTGGTATCTTTTACTTCGTTCTTGTTTTTGTTGTTTATAATTATGTAATCTGTGATGGATTTCTCATTTTTGCTTTTCATTCCTCTTGTGTATTTGTGAATCTCTTTGTGCGCAAAGAGAATATTACTTATTACTAGATCATTGGTAATGCAGAAATCTATAAGTCGGTTTACACTCTTGTTTCTTGTGTTTTCTCCGTGCATTCCTATAGTTTTTCCTGTCGTGTCGTCTCGCTTGCCTACCCTAACATTTAAGTCCCCTATTATTATCAGTATACTTTTATAATCTTCTGCTGCTTCCATAAGTTGTTCCCAAAATTCGTCCTTCTTTTTTATATTTTCGTCTTCGTTTGGTCCATACATTACAATGATTGTAGTTTCTTCCCCTACCTCTATGTCCATTTTACTCTTTAATATACTCTCAGATATTCCAATCCACTATTTTATGTATTTATCATTATTTTTTCTTATGATACATCCCACTCCCTCTTTTGCCCTTTGATTCTGTTTTACCCCGCTGTGTATCAACATATGCCCTCTCTCTACTTCTTTTTCACACATTCATTTCGTTTTAGTTTCCGTAATGCCTAATATATCTAATTTATTTTGCTCAAATTCTGCAATTAGTTCACATTCTTTGTTGTGTGTAGCCCTAATGTTCCAGGTTCCCACTTTTCATATTTTTCTCTTGTATTCTGCTTGTGATTCTTTACTCCTTTTCGCCTCAGTCATCTCCGTAAGTTCATCCTTTTTCTCTTCCATCTTCGTTGCATTTACCATTGCCATGTTGGTCATCTTGGTTCTTCCTTTCTGCTTCGTTATTAGTTTTTTAAAGACCATATTCCCTCTTCTCCTTCATCCTTTCTAACAATCAGGTTTCCTCAATCTCTGTCTAACCACTCATATAAGATATTGTTAATTTTTAATCTTCTGGATCCAACGAGCGTTTCCTTACCATTTTCTTTTTCTTTCTTAGCTACTCCTCTTATGGCTGCCTGGATTGACTATTTTTATTTAGTTAGGTCGTTTTCTATACAAATTTTGCTTCTCCCTAGTTTCGTTTTATTCTTCATAATCTCGAGTTTTCCCGGAATGAAGCCATTTTCTCTACGACTACCGATCTTTTTTCTTTACCAATTGCGAAAGCTTCTCTAACTTTTACATTTACTTCTCATTTTTCCTGTACAGATTTCCTGACTTTCATTTCGGGTCTGCTAGTGTTTTTTAACTCTCATCCCTTTATAATAATTTTTTTCTTCTAGTCTTTCTCTTGCTTTTCTATCCTAACTTTAAGATCTTGGATTTCTTTCCGTAGTTCTGTTTTTTCTTTTCGCCACTCTTTTTTAATTTGATCTTTAATTTTTCGAATTTCTTCTCCATATTCCTTAATTTCTGCTAGTTCTATCCTTGTGTTATAAACTTTCACTTTTAAAGGGTGTCCAAATTTGAGGTTGGATTTTAATTCGTTAATAAAACGTGGAAATAATTTTACAATCTAAGATACTTTAATGAGAACTTAAAGCATATACGTAACGATTAAACATGGAAGATAATATCAAATAAATACCCTCCTCAGCTCGTCTGACACGAAACCATTCTTTTTTTCAAATCTTCAACGACATTTAAACATAAACAAGGGTCTATGTCACCAATTACGAGGCCGTTAGGTCGGTAATTGTCTGTAGACTATTGGCATAAACTTTGCTTTTCACATAATCCTAGAGGAAAAAATCCAAAGGCGTCAATTCGCAAGATCTTGACGGCCAATTGATATCACCATATCGAGAGATAAGTCTACCTCTGAACTTTGATTGCAGTAAAGTCCTTGTTTCGCAAGCTGTGTGAGATGTGGCACCATCTTGTTGAAACCATATGTCACGCAAGTCCATAGCACGAACTTTTCTTGCAGTTTCTGCAAAACTTTCCCCATTTCTGTAATGGGTTTTTACAATAAATATGCGTTGCTGAACCGTGAACCGCTCCATAACTTAAATGGCAATGTGTCCAAATGACAACTATAAAATATTAGGTATGTTTTACAGAAAGCAAATGCCGCGAAATTCAAAATCCAACTTCAACTTTGGACACCCATATCTTTCATATCTTTTTTCATTCCTTCTGCAATATTATATCCATGTTTTCTCTTTCTTTCGCTTTCTCCGTTATTGTGGTTGTAACCTTTAGTGTTGGGAATTTTGGTGTTACTTTACTTCGTTTAAATACTTCGAAATCTACTTCTATATTTAATCCTTGTCGTTTTCTTCCCTCTTCTTCTTTTCAAAAAGTCATCTATGGCGCCTCGGACGCTTTTCCGCGCTCTTAACTATGTTGACCTTATTTACAATCTGACCCCACTTCGTTTCTGTTATTTGTGTTTCACTTTTATAGTCTAAACTCACGTATTCTTGTAAAACTTTTTATTTCCCCATTTACCTCTCCTGATTACCCTTTCTTTGCACATCTCACTTTACTTATTTGACGCCCTATAAACAACAAAATTCGATAAATTGTGGAGTGCTATCCAGTATCGTATGCTATTAATGACACTGCCACTTCTTCAAGTATTTATACCACACATAATAGACATTTATCTACTTTGATGTCACAATATGGTTATTATAACACCGAAAACAGTGCTACAATGGAGTTCATTATAACACTGTTTTTGGTAACTATTTGTGTTATAAGATTGGCGACATTTACTTTCATATGCTCATAACACAACAAACGTCAGATGTCGAATACATAACCACAATTTCTGAACTGTATTCAGGCGCATGCTAGCACACTACTGAGGGCCCGGGAAAATAAATTTTGGGGAGGGCCCCTAAATTCGCAAACGAAAATTTGACATTTTTCATGGTCTAATGATCTAAAACTACACAATTTGAAATGGAGAAATATCTTTTGAACAACTGGTTTCAGAGGATAAAGTAGGGTAACAAAACAAAAGACGTGAAAGGTAAACTTTATTCAAAACTAAAAAATATTAGAAACTGATCTGTCATCTCAAAATAGATATTTAAAAAAATAAGTAATTGATTATAAGTACTTAACCTACCTGAATAATATTGTAACGACCTTGCACTAGGCAGCTGCAAGCCACCGCCGCCGGCAGACAGCCTTGGGACGAATGAGTCATTGTTCCGGAGCTTTCGGGAACGCGCTCGAGGTCAAACACTCGCGAATATGCGTCATGCATGTGTCAGAAAAGCGAGTAAAGCCTCGATTGTCCAAGAATGACTCATTCGTGATGTATAAATACGTGTCAGCAGGAATCGAGAGATCAGTTCGAATTCGGCAGCAAAACGCGTAGAGCTCCCATATAAATTAACCGTGTGTGAAATAAATAACAGATAAATACCATATAAATCGTTAGTGTTTAAGTCGTAACTAGCCAAATAAATAATTGTATCGTTGTTAGAAATAGTGTCTGTAGTTCGTTAGTTTAAGTAACTCTGCCTTCATAATTCTTGTATATTTAAATAATTAATCATAGTAAATAAACGTTTAAAACCAGAAGCGTCGTATAATTTTTAAATAGCCCGAACGTTAAAAACGTAACAATATATATAACAACTAATAAACGTATACTTGCAAATATCTTTTCAACTCCTTGTTTTTGACACATAAGTTGTCAATTATGGTCTCAGCGCAAATATTACTCGTTATTTCCCTCTCGCAACACATCAAAAAAAGAGCTTCCCAATTTTCTTGTACAATGCAGCTGCGCAAACGAGTTTTTAATAATTTTAGTTTGGAAAATGAACGTTCACAAGATACCTGCGTAAGTGGAATTGTGAGAAGAAACTTGTATGCATTGAAAAGTTGTTTAAATTAAGTAGAATATACATTATAATTATATAAAGTCTGAAATACACACCATACACAGGTATTGCACTTCACATTGCGAGAACAGCGTCTACTATGATACATGTCAATGTCAAGACTTTCTTCACTTTCTTGCTCTTGTTCATCTCGATCATAGTCTTTAGCTTTAGCTGTCTCATAAACGTCTTCAAAATCTCTTTTCGATAACTGATGCCACAGTTTGGCAAACGTCATTAACTCTTCTTTCAATTTTTCTTTTTGAAGAGTTGGAATAACTTCACAAATTCCTTTCAAAGAGTCTATCGGCATATTTCGACTAATTTCAGAAAATCTACGAGGATCGAAGCATTCTAAATCACCATAAAATGATCCATGATCCGCAAATCTGCTTTCCATGCTGGCTATAATTTGGTCCATCACGACATTAAATGTGGTCAAACGAAAGTGATCTTCTTATTCCGCACCTATTTGTTCATGGCTAGCTATCTCACCTGGCATTGACTTCACTGTCTTTTTTCTCTTTCTTGGTCAGGCGGTGTCCAAAAAAATATCCGAATTCAAATTTTTCAGTTGACGATCAATAACCGCAACAAATCGTTTTGAGGATTGTAACACTCGTTCAAAATTACGCTGTACTGCTTTAAGGTCACTTAGTGCGATAGAAATTGGTCGCCACGCTTGTACAAAGTCTAAATTTTTAGTTTGTAAGTAGTCAGACGCAGGAGTCGTTATCTTGAAAATCTGTAAATAAATCATGGTAACTAACACTGTTTCATAAGAACAAAACTTTTGTAGTAGACCAGCTAGTATAAAAGTTCGTTATTGCGTTTGCGCTAAATATGCAACTGGTGAGTGCACAATGCCTATAAATATAGTCAGCGGTCTATAATTGGTTAACTGTTGTTCCTCGACAAAAAGAGTGCTTCTAAAGATGCACAAAATAATTCGAAGGTGTCTCGCAGTGTCACCTAGAGCCTAAAAATTATAAAAAAACCGCATTAGTAACACCTACGAATGCTATCTGACACGTTTGAATAGTTTTGAATATGGAACAAATAGAACGAACATTGTATTTGTTGGGTAGTCTAAAAGTTCGTTATTGCGTTTGCTCTAAATATGCAACTGGTGAGTGCACAATGCCTATAAATATAGTCAGCGGTCTATAATTGATTAACTGTTGTCCTCGACAAAAAGAGTGCTTCTAAAGATGCACAAAATAGTTCGAAGGTGTCTCGCAGTGTCACCTAGAGCCTAAAAATTATAAAAAAAGCATTAGTAACACCTACGAATGCTATTTGACACGTTTGAATTGCTTTGAATATGGAACAAATAGAACGAACATTGTATTTGTTGTGTAGTCTAAAAGTACACTACTGCGTTTGCGCTAAATATGCAACTGGTGAGTGCACAATGCCTGTAAATATAGTCAGCGGTCTATAATTGATTAACTGTTGTTCCTCCACAAAAAGAGTGCTTCTAAAGATGCACAAAATAATTCGAAGGTGTCTCGCAGTGTCACCTAGAGCCTAAAAATTATATAAAACAGCATTAGTAACACCTACGAATGCTATTTGACACGTTTGAATTGCTTTGAATATGGAACAATTAGAACGAACATTGTATTTGTTGTGTAGTCTAAAAGTTCGTTATTGCGTTTGCGCTAAATATGCAACTGGTGAGTGCACAATGCCTGTAAATATAGTCAGCGGTCTATAATTCATTAACTGTTGTTCCTCCACAAAAAGAGTGCTTCTAAAAATGCACAAAATAATTCGAAGCTGTCTCGCAGTGTCACCTAGAGCCTAAAAATTATATAAAACAGCATTAGTAACACCTACGAATGCTATTTGACACGTTTGAATTGCTTTGAATATGGAACAAATAGAACGAACATTGTATTTGTTGTGTAGTCTATAAGTTCGTTATTGCGTTTGCGCTAAATATGCAACTGGTGAGTGGACAATGCCTATAAATATGGTCAGCGGTCTATAATTGATTAGCTGTTGTTCCTCGACAAAAAGAGTGCTTTTAAAGATGCACAAAATAATACGAAGGTGTCTCGTAGTGTCAACTAGAACCTAAAAATTATAGAAAACCGCATTAGTAACACCTACGGATGCTATTTGACACGTTTGAATTGCTTTGATTATGGAACATATAGAACGAACATTGTATATGTTGTGTAGTCTAAAAGTACACTACTGCGTTTGCGCTAAATATGCAACTGGTGAATGCACAATGCCTATAAATATGGTCAGCGGTCTATAATTGATTAGCTGTTGTTCCTCGACAAAAATAGTGCTTCTAAAGATGCACAAAATAATTCGAAGGTGTCTCGCAGTGTCACCTAGAGCCTAAAAATTATATAAAACAGCATTAGTAACACCTACGAATGCTATTTGACACGTTTGAATTGCTTTGATTATGAAACATATAGAACGAACATTGTATATGTTGTGTAGTCTAAAAGTACACTACTGCGTTTGCGCTAATTTTGCAACTGGTGAGTGCACAATGCCTATAAATATGGTCAGCGGTCTATAATTGATTAGCTGTTGTTCCTCGACAAAAAGAGTGCTTCTAAAGATGCACAAAATAATACAAAGGTGTCTCGTAGTGTCAACTAGAGCCTAAAAATTATAGAAAACCGCATTAGTAACACCTACGGATGCTATTTGACACGTTTGAATTGCTTTGAGTATGAAACATATAGAACGAACATTGTATTTGTTGTGTACTCTAAAAGTTCGTTATTGCGTTTGCGCTAAGTGTACAACTGGTAAGTGCACAATGTCTATAAATATAGTCAGCAGTCTATAATTGATTAACTGTTGTTCCTCGGCAAAAAGAGTGCTTCTATTGTCTGTATCACTAAGAAATGATTACACGGTGCGTGGGACAATTAAGGGTGTTAATAGGCTCAATTTACAACTACTGGGAAGCATTTGTAGCACTTGCTCGATGTCTGGAATTTATAAAAGAAAGATATGTAATTACGGGTGGATAGTCCATCACAGAAGATGCACAAGCTAAGGTCTATTGCACTCTGTAGTAACTTTATGTACAAAAAAAAAATTGCTAAGAAGCTTGTACTACATATTTCCATATATTTGATGTTAGAATGTCGTTTAGAAGTCATTTTAGCATCCAGAAATTTTTATGTATCTCTAAGAAATAATTACACGATGCTTGGTACTATTAAGGGTGTTAATAGGCACAATTTACAACTGCTGGGAAGCATTTGAAACAATTCCTCGATGCGTGGTTTTTTATACTAGAAGGATATGTAATTACAAGTGGAGAATCCATCGCAGAAGATGCTCAGGCTAACGACTATTGCACTCTGTGGTAACTTTATGAACTAAAAACACTTCTTAAGGAGCTTGAGCTGCATAGTTCTATATATTTGATGTTAGAATGTCGACTAGAAGTCATTTGAGCATCCAGAAAGTTGTATTTATACCTAACAAATAATTACACGGGGCATGAGGGAATTAAGGGTGTTAAACGGTACAATTTACAACTACTGGGAAGCATTTGTAGCAATTCCTCGATGTCTGGTATGTATAAAAGAAATATATAATATAATTACGAGTGGATAGTCCATCACAGAAGATGCACAAGCTAAGGTCTATTGCACTCTGTGGTAACTTTATTTACAAAAAACACTTACCAAAAACTTGTACTGCATAGTTCCATATATTTGATGGTAGAATGTCGTTTAGAAGTTATTTTAAAGAAATAATTACAAGGTGCTTGGTGCTATTAAGGGTGTTAATGGGCACAATTTGGAACTGCTGGGAAGCATTTGAAACAATTTCTCGATGTCTGATATTTATACCAGAAGGATATGTACCTAATTACGAGTAGAGAATCCATCGCAGAAGATGCTCAATCTAAGGTCTATTGCACTCTGTAGTAACTTTATGTACTAAAAACACTACTTAAGGAGCTTGCGCTGCTTAGTTCTATATATTTGATTTTAGAATGTCGTCTAGATGTCATTTGAGCGTCCAGAAATTTGTATTTATACCTAACAAATAATTACACGGTGCATGCGGCAATTAAGGGTGTTAATCGGCACAATTTGCAACTACTGGGAAGCATTTGTGGCAATTCCTCGATGTCTGGTATTTATACCAGAAAGATATGTACCTACCTAATTACGAGTGGAGAATCCATTGCAGAAAATGCTCAGGCTAATGTCTATTGCACTCTGTGGTAACTTTATGAACTAAAATCATTTCCTAAGGAGCTCGTCCTGCATAGTTTTATATATTTGATGTTAGAATGTCGTCTAGATGTCATTTGAGCGTCCAGAAATTTGTATTTATTCTTAAGAAATAGTTACACGGTGTATGAGACAATTAAGGGTGTTAATATGCATAATTAAGAACTACCGGAAAACAGTTGTAGCAATTATTCGTTGTCTGGTATTGATATCAGAAGCATATGTAATTGCGAATGGCGAAACCATCGCAGCAGATGCTCAGGCTATCGTCTATTGCACTCTGTGGTACCTTTATGTATTAAAAACGATCTCTAAGGGACCCTAGCTTCATAGTTCTTTATCTCTGATGAAAAAACTTCGTCTAGAGGTTATTTTAGCGTCCTAGAATCGTATTTACAGCTATGGAATTGTTACTCGGTGCTTGCAATTAGGGGTGTTACAATTTACAACTACCGGAAAACAGTAGCAATTATTCGTTGTCTGGTATTGATATCAGAAGGATATGTAATTGTGAATGGAGAAACCATCGCAGAAGATGCTCAGGCTAGAGTTTTTGTATATAAGTAATAAGAAAGAATTGAGGCATGTGGATCCACAAATTAAAACCACTTAATTTACAATAAGCATGTATATTTAACATGGTGGGCTAATATTTCAAACACAAATGTCAATATGGCAAACTGGCAAATGTTGGCAAAAAATTTAATTCTCAGTTTAACTTTTTAGCAAGATTCCGGTTACACTTTCTCCAGAATTCTTAGAACTTTAATGATGTAGGTACTAGTTGTATATGTGATTAAGTGTATAATGACAATCTTATATTTGGTGCATTGCATTAGTACCTATGCCAATTTACAAGTTGAGATTGAGATGAAGAGTACCTACTTAAACTGAAACTAAAAGACTAGAAAGTGATGTTGTTGAAATGTACTGGCCCTTTAATATTGTTACTGTGCAGGTATCCATTCTTTCCGGTGACGATTCGTGATTGTTCATGGGGCTTTTGAGGGTGCAGTGAGGCCCCACGTCCTTCTGCGCCGATGAGGGATGTAGAATGGATACGGTATGAGGTGAGAGGAGTTTAATGATTAGTATACGATTTTCCTTAGCGTTAGGAGGTGTGGGGGAGTTATAGCTCGCGTGGGCATCATAGTAGGGTGTCTGCCCACTACCCCTAGCTGATTCATGAAATCACGATACTCGTTTCGGCGGATTTGTTAGTGATTGCATCCACGAGCTGTTTCTTTTGTACCCAAAACCACCTGGGCTGTGTAGCTAGACGCGTTATTAATCCTGTCTTTGCGTATTCTATTCGGATATCTTTCCCTTTGACAGCATGCAGTACCAGGCAGAATTAATGCCGGTTTTTAATTAGCCGCGTCAGCAAAATTGTTCGGCCCGTCCGCCGCTCATTTGTCCCGTGTTTATGGCGACGTGCTGCAGGTCCCGCGAGTAGATGGTGTTGAGCCTTTACGGAACCGTTTTCTCTTGTCGCCAGCGCTCTATTAGGGCACAAGAAGGATCCGGATTGTGGGGCTTACTTGACCTCCGAGATTTGGCACCTCAACCCCGTTATCGCAGCGCCGTTTCGCGCAGAGAAAACACCACCTACGGCTGCAGTAACTTCTCGGCCGAAAGCTCGAAAACCGCGTTCAGTTTTCTCCAAAATTGGATCTCCAGGACCTTTTGCGGCTAAGTAGCTTGCGAAGCTGCTTGATTTTAATATGTTGTAAATTGCTGTTTGTGTCAGAAACTGTGAGTATATTTAGCGCATGTATTAATTAGTCTAGAGCGTTTCTGCACTATCAGTTTATGCTATTTGTGTGTTAGTAATTATAAACTTGCACTGTGATATTCCAATGAAATTAAATTATCTTGATTGTCAGTTTACAAGGTGAGTTAGTTACGGTTTGAATACATTTATTTGGAGCTATCTTTCAGGAAATGTGATATAACCTGGGTATTGAGTTTACAATTTCTCGTTAGGTTAGATGACCGGGTTGCATTCGCCGTTAGTTCAAAAATTGTTGGCGCTCTGGCCATTCAGTAAATTATTGTTCTACCGTTTCACTTTCGTTCTTAAGAACTACACGTCTCCGATAACGCTGAGCTGGCGGCCAGCATTTGCACCTAAGTGTACGTAATTTGTGCTGCCTTGGAAGATCGCCCACAGTTAAATTTAAAAAGGCCCAACAACAGTTGGAGAAGAGATACTTATTGGATATCTTATCTACCAACAAAATAATTAACAGAGAAAAGGAAAGGCATCACAGGTGCAAAAAGGATTGTGTAAACAAGGCAAAAACAAATATTAGTTTTACAACAAAATACCATTAATCTTAAAAGTTAAGATTTTACCAACGAGTGAATACATAATTGTTAAATAATGCACTAAAGTAGTAAAGTTAATTGGTTGGTTGGAAATCAGATTTGTTCAGTCCAATAATAATTAAACGAACATTGTAGTTTTCCAATATCAAGTTTGCTCGTTTTGTCTTCATTCTAGCGCTTTTATGGTCCACGTTTCATGTTTAGCCCGCATTTCATGAAATAATATAGAAAATCTTTAAAATTAACATCTTACCAATAAATAGAAACCTGCATAATTATTAAATAATGAGCTAAACTAGTCAAGTTAAGTTAGTTGATTGGTTGGAAATTAGAATCAGATTCGTTTAGATCAACAATAATTAAAAGTACATTGTGGTTTCCCAATATCACTTTTGTTCGTTCTTTGTGAGACTATTCTAGCACTTTTATGGATCACGTTTCATCTTTTGTTCGTATTAAATGAAATAATATAAAAAACTGTACGAATTTCTTTGGTATATGTTATGGTAATTCACAATACTGGTCTGCTAGGTTATGTACCTAGCATTTCTTCGTGAGATTTTGAAATGCTTCGTCTAAATAATGTGAATCTCTTATGTTTGACATAGAAATTGATTATGTACGAAACCAGTTTTACACACGTAGTAAGTAATCTGAATTCAATATTTAAAATTTTTTCAACCATTCTTCTTTGTCTTTCATTTTGGTATTGGATGTAATGAAAGTCCTCGCTTGGCCTATTCTACAGAAAATAAGAGATTGTCGATAACCGGGATTATTCTCTTAGCTTAGGAATACATTATTTGTCACTAGTTATACAGGGTGTTGAAAAAACGGGTACAATATTTTACCCACTTATTGATGTCATCAATACAAACGAAAATGTCCTAATAAGCATGGATCCGGAAATGCTTCGTTTCCGATATACAGGGTGTTAAAGGTTTTTTTTAAATTAATTTTTTATGTTATCTAAAAACGCTTTGATCGATTTTAATGAAATTCCAGGAGCGTGCCCAGGGGGGCATAACGATTAGGTTTTTGCACAAAAAAATAACGCCCACGAGATTTTTGCAATTTTTATTTTTTTTAATAAAGCAACTAAAAATGCAACTTTTTTGTATCCTGAGATTTTTTCAGAAAAATTAAAGCCCATATTTTTGCACGTCTCTGAACCTGTTAAGACAAAAACTAAAATGCTTCAATATCTAAAAACCCCTTAACCGATTTTAGTGAAACTTTGAAGGTTTACTATTGCTATTAATGATCATGTTTTGACACAATTAGATTTAAATTATTTATTCCAGGGGCGGCTGGGTTTTTTTAAAACTTTAACACTCTGTATATCAGAAACAAAGGATTTCCGGACCCATGTTTATTAGGACTTTTTTGTTTGTATTGATGAGATCTATAAGTGGGTAAAATATTTTACAATTTGTTTTTAACACCCTGTATAAGTATACGTTGAACAATTTTAAACTAACGTCAATGGATCCAACCAATCACAATGGGTTGCACCAATGACTCGACTCTTTCTTTTATATACAGGGACTCTAGCTCAGGCTAGAGTTCCTATATATAAAGAGTTGGGACATTGGATCCACAAATCAAGGATCACATGATTCAGCAATAATATAATTCATTTTTTTATTTGAAAGTAAGACAAGCAGAATGACATTAACTGACATGTCAAATTACAAAATTCATTCATTTAGAAATCTGAAGCAACGTGCAAGAAAAATAATATATACCTATGTAGAATTATTAAAACTTGAAAAACTTGCCGGCTAAATTTAGTTACTTTTTTAGTCCTAGTGTGTTTTCAGGTTATGGTAAAAAGT
Source organism: Agriotes lineatus (assembly GCA_940337035.1). Classification (NCBI taxonomy): domain Eukaryota; kingdom Metazoa; phylum Arthropoda; class Insecta; order Coleoptera; family Elateridae; genus Agriotes; species Agriotes lineatus. Next base: position 26,074 of record CALNHX010008910.1, read on the forward strand.
ATTTCTGAAGACGTGAACTGCGGTTAGAAATAAGCAGGTATAGAAATCTTGTGTTATGAAAAACCTTTGCTTATAATCTTAGGTGTGGGTAAGATGTTTAGTGGCAGCTGTAAATCTGGTATGAATACTAATTTAATGCTGGACAACTAATGTTAAAAAATTTGAGGCGACGTACCTAATTCAACCTCCCAAGAGGAAAATTGTCTTTTTGTACTGATTAACACTGGCCTGAATAATCTGCCGTTTGATGCTTTCACTATCGATTACCTAGTTCATTCTTCACTGTTTCAAAATGTTTACATTTATTTAAATGTGGTTGTCAAAAATTTTATAATGTTGGAATAGCATTATATTTCAGTATCGTTTTTCCATGTTTAATCAACCACTGATTATCCGCAAAATGTTTATTACATAAACGGCTGGTTGCCCTAAAATCCTTAATTTTGCTGTTATTTACCCAGACACTTTGTTTTCTCGTTCCTCAGAAAACGACGCAAAGGATATTGCAGATCTGTTCGATTTTTACAATTAATCGCTGAACAACCAGCCATTGCACAATATTCTTTATGTTTTAACAAATTAAAAATATTTGGTATTTGTCACAACTGTCACAAAATGTGATTCTAATTTGCAGTGGTTACAAAACTGTTGTCCATAGGTATGCATGCTCTGCATAAAATTTAAATTCAACAAAAATCTGGTACTCCATGATTTGTGGATCCAAAGTGAGTCGCCTACATGTCCCAACTCTTTATATATAGGGACTCTAGCTCAGGCTAACGTCTATTGCACTCTCTGGTAACTTTATGTAGTAAAAACACTTTAGCTCAAAGTTCTGTAGCCTTGATGTTAATCCGTCGTCTAGAGATTATTGTAGCGTCCTATTTTCTTTTTACTGTAGTATCAAAGATTCCTATAAGCAAAATAAAAAAATCATTTTATCGGGAGACCATAAATGGTTATAATTCTTTTCTTAGGTTGGCACTGTAAGTCTATGTCGAATTAGAGGTTAGCACGCTAGGTTTTGCGTTAGTCTGTGTCAAAACTGACGAAAAACCTTACCTGCTAACCTCGAATTTGACATTGACTTACAGTTCCACCAACATACACCGTGCCAACCTAAGAAAAAAAAAATCACAACCATTTATGGTCACCCGGTATTATGTAAATTAATAATACAAAAATACAATCAAATAGTTTTATTAAAATACTTAATACGAACATTTGATTGAATTTTTTGTTCATTTTTACTTTTCGTCTAAGTTGAATAATAAAAGAACAAATGGAAGTTAGAAAAAGTTATTTGCAAACATCTAGTATAGGTCGTGGACTTTTGATGAAAGCCAACGGTGGCATTAAATGAAGCTGCTCCTATTTTCTATAATTTCTCAGGTTCCTATGAGCACAATCAGACAGGGTCTGACTTCCGCTGCACCTTCCCCCCTCCTCCTCCTCTTTGATGTGCCACTGAAAGCAATTATATAGGTACTTACTAAAAATCCCAGATTTGTGACTATGGATGAAACATGAGTTCACCACCACACTTCCGAGTCAAAATAAGAGTTGCAACAATGGAAACAATGAGAATCTGCAACCCGGAAGAAAGCAAATATCATTATTGTTAGCGAATAAGGTTATGGCTTCAGTGTTTTTGTAATTGTAAAGGATTCAGCAAGGTGGGTCGTCTTGTAAAACGCAAAACGATAAACTCGTCATATTATTGCGCTCTTCTACGTCGTTTGTATAGGGAAATTAAGACTAAACGGCAAGGAATGCTCTCAAAAAGTGTTGTTCCATCAAAAGAACAATCTTTATCTGAAATCCATTACTGTGGTTTTGCTGCCTCATTATTCTTATTCGACGGATTTAGCGTCTTCCAGCTTTCACTTGTTTCCAATCTGAAAAAAATATTTTGAAGTAGATACATTTTTTTTCACTACCAAACAGATTCATATGACGTCTTCCGGTTCCGACAGCCTTGAGCAAATATTTTTGAAAGATGGTATAATTGCATTGGAAACATGTAAAAATTAAATTGAACTCAAGGCAAATTATGTGGAAAATTAAATTGTCTTGGCCAGATTACGAGCATTTCGGGTTATTCTTTATAAATAGCTACTAATCTTACCCCATCTACTGAACTATACATTCTTTTCAAAATTAACCAATGCCAGGAGCCCCACCCAAACGCACGCCTATGGCGCTGCTGTGTTTACATAATTTCATTAGACAGCCTGCATGCGTTGTATCCGGTTGGCTGCTGCGTGAGCTTCAGAAAAAGGACGGATTTTGTAGTTTATGAGAACCTAGTGATGTAGTCCTTGGAGTTTCCTGCTTCTTGTCCTTCAGCATATTATATGTAAGATATGTGTTTATTCATTCTTTATTAGCGCACAGCTCAATTTATTCACTTGTGTAGGTTGATGATAGGTTTGTTTAGGTTTTGCTAGGCAGTATTGCTGCAGGCTTTACGTTAGGGTTAAGAATAATTTTATTCTATTTTCAGCCAATCAATCAATAGCCTTAACCTATCTAAAAAATTACAAAGGCTTTTGTGTCGCTAAAATGACGAAGGGTTCTAAACATGTTCTAAATGTTTTTATGTAATGTGATGTAGAAAAAATTTTAATTGAAATTTGGTGAATAATATAATAGTAAAATATATACAAAAATAATGTTGACAAATAAAAATACTTTACATCAAAAAATTGCTGCAGTCCCTTCAACGTTGTAGCATGAGACTATTGCTACCGTACAACCTGATTCAGCATTTTATTCGTGGTATTAGATATGTATTGTTTAGGATATTTATGTATTGACTGAGCACAAGAGTATCTAATTCATATAAACAGTTATTCGAATATCGAACTAGAAGTGATTTAAATTTCTATTTTAAAAGGTTACGATATAGACATGAACTACCTCTTTTGAATCTTATTATACCAAATCTATTTCAAGATCATCAATCTAATTTAGCATAAAACCTTGCGCACATATGCCAAATTACACGAAATTTGCTTTATCTATATTTTTATGCTTTTCTGTTTTTTTGTCTGAAGATTTTGGATTGAATAAAAAACTATTTATCGTTGTGTTCAGGAAAAGCAGCTCAATGTTCAATTGAATAATTAAATTCAGTATTACTTAAAAGTACATTAATGACGTACTATGCGGGAGATTAAATTCCCCATTGCCCAATAACATTCCAGCTATTGATACTCGATTAGATTTGTCGCTCTTACTTCTTGTGAAGCCTATTTTAGTTCCCATAAAGCCCATTTTAGTGCTTAGAATGCCTAGTTTAGTACATATAATGCCTATTTTAATGTCGATAACATGCCTATTGTAGGCATTGTTCTTGATTTTTTGAGTGTCGATTAATCCGGTCTCTAGTAATCAACTGTTTCTACACAAATTTCATCAGCTAAGATGGAAGTTCTTTGTTTCTTTAACGATTTTTTCTTAAAGTTCAGTAGCCAACTTTGAATTAAAATTGAAGTTCTACTACAACCTTGTAAGTCAGTGATACAGTCTTAATAACAAAACGTGTAAGTCAGTGATTATATTTGTTTGCTGCTTTCTCTTGACAACGGAACTTAATATTATTATTAAGTTTCTAGGATAATATAATTAACAACGCAAGATGCAGACTTAAACATTTATTCTTCTAAAGTCAACATTTTTATTATGAAATACACACAAATCTAAGGTTTTTTGTAAAAATTAAATATTAATTTGCAACTTGAAGACGTGGAATCCCTCATAACAAAGTTTTCATTTTCCATTAAATTAATTTCTTCATTTTTGGACGATAGTTCGATTACTGGATTTTTAGACGACGTTTTTTCAACTGCGTCATTTTGAAATGTACAGAATTTACTAGCAGCGTCGCCGAGGACCGTCTAAAGCAATGTCCCGTGTACACATTTGCATCAGGCAAATTTAAATATTTTGCAATTGTCGCTAGCGTGTTAGCGAATGTGTGTTTGCCCACAGGTTGATTGACACATTTCCCATTTTGATAACGCATTAAGAAATGAAGGCTGTTAGCTACTCTTAGCTTTTTACGAATTTCGTAATATTTTTTAAAAACCCTTAACTAATCGATTTCTTCTTCGGGATTTTCAGCAATCGTGAAACTTCTTGATACATCATTTTTTGACTGTGGAATTTTTATTATTATATATTTACCATAATTATCGCGGAGCTCTATTTTGCAGAATTCATCCATCCTGCACGCTCAGCAAGCAACAAGCCGCGGCTTCGCCTTGGCTTGTACTTGCTTACCTCAAATGTTAATATGTTCTTACATTCCTTGTTGCTTAAATAGCTATTATTGTGGAGGCACAATGTAAAAACTTGTTTTTAAATGGAAGTTGTAGTTAGCTGTGAGCAGTGAAAAACTTATTCTTTACTTATTCAAAAATATATTATGTTATATATTGAACCATGACAGGTCTTGCAGGCCCAAGGCTTTTTGGACTATTGTTTTCAATACTCTCCATTCCAAAATGAATAAAAACAAAAAAACGTTTTTTTCTAGGTTTTTTATTTGATTTAAAAAGAAACGCGTTTTTTTACATCACTAATTGTTAGTAAAATAGTTCAAGGCATTTTGTATTAAATCTTTTAACATTTTTTTCATGGTTTAAAATTACAAGTGTTAAACTTGCATTCGAGTAATTAATTCGAATTGTTTAATTTTGAATGTCATTTTGGAACGTCAATAATGAAATCTTATATAGATTTTTTCGCTGTTTTTAGTGGTGGGGTTACATTGAACGTATATTATGTGCTTTTGAAGTTAATCATTAATGTCTACAAAACAGTTAATGTTAGACCCATACATGTTTATATCAAAATGATTAGTATTTCGACGCAACACTTTTAAGCCACTCAAATATAGCGTGTTAGGTTTAAAAAAAAAGTTTTGTTTACAACACTTTTTGAAGCTCTCCTGTATAATCAAAAGTGTTTCAGTAATGTGCACCATCTTCGTACCTACAACTTTTATATAAGCACATTTTATGTAACCCTCATACGTACTTTTATCTTCCACCCTGGTATTGTTGCCGGATCCTCTAGAAGTTGGTTGCTGTCTTTTTACTTCTCTTTCAATAAAAACTAAATATATACTTTTCTGAAGCCTGTAGGCTGCTAGTTTATAGTCTTTTCAATTTCACAAGATACCAACAAATGTATCTTTCTCTATACAGAACAATAAAATGATGTACCCATAATAATTAATTTTTTTTTGTTAATTAATGTTCAGATTCAATTAATACTCCACAGAGAAGCAAACAGCAGAAATCCTAGTAAGATATTTATTTATTAAATTATATGAAAAATATTCAATTCTAAAACTCTTATTTTTTTGCAGTTTGTACTATTTTAGAAGTATCTATAGTATTACATTAGAATGCCGATTATTCGAGAAGGCATGGACGGCACTCACCTCAAACAATTGAAAACTTAGATAACCCGGATTTATTTAAAAAAGTATATTGTGTGTTCCAAAAAAAAAAAAAACGCAGAAAGATAGAAAATCTAGTCATGTCTTAACTTAAGTATGTAGGTGAATGTTAGATTGCATTTTGTTTATGAAAATATCTGTCACTGTGATAGGCAAAGGTTTATACTGCATAACTTTACTTGTATCAAGCAAAAAGAAAAATAAGATAGCATTTACACAACAACGAGTGTATTAATCATAACAGCCAATAAAAATTGGTTTTATGTAAATAGTTCAAGATGTCATTTAGTTCTTTCTGACTTATGGTAGTTCATTTGCTTCAATGCATAATATGCATAATAAAAGAGATAAATGGTACCTACTCCATAATCTTACGCTATGACCTTGAATGTTTCATTCACATCTAATCTTCTAACGGCTTACAATTTTTCTAAATTTTTTTTTATTTATTTTGCTCTATAACTCAAACAACATTTCACCTCAAACTATTGACTTCTTACTATACACCTTAAATTAATCCCAACATGCAAGAACAAATAATTTGCATCGGGAATTCCCTTTCGTGTTTATCCATACAGTTGGGTATTTCACGTTGACTCGAATAAGAACCTCTGCACTTACTACTCGAATAATCAGGTTATTTTCATTTTGCAGGTTTGACTTAAGGCCCTCTGATAACCAAGACTGGGGGTTCTAATTCTACTTAGGAAAATGAGTTCAGTATCATTGCTTTTCAAAAACTCTCATTTAAAAGAATTAAATTACATTTAACATATCTTAACAACAAAGGAACGTAGAATTTGAATAGTGACATTATTTTAATTTTTACGTCAAAAAATAAATAAATAACCAAGATACCTAAAAATGTAAAATCTGAACTTTGATTCAAAGTTAAGTATAAAAAGTTACGATAAAAAACATCCCCTCACCCTTGCAGAAACTGCCCTTTCTGAATTATGTGCTAATTTTTTCCAAGATCAAGAGCTGTAGCTCCCCCACATAGCACATCAACATACATTGGATATCCATTAAATATTATGTACAGATATCCATAATATTCATTAGATATCTGTAGAGCTCTATTAGATATCTAAAATACATCCAGATGTCGGCTTTATATCCAGGATTTCATAAATATATATATAGACATCCATTAGATATCTCTTTAGATGTCTAGGAGATATATTACAGCTGTATATGGATATTCCTAACTAGTGATGTAAATTACCCGGGTATTTATTTTTAGGGGTAAATACCCAGGGTATTTACCCGGGTAAATACCCAAAATGTGTATTTAAGCGGGTATTTATAGACTTATTTACAAATATTATAAAGTTAATCTAATCAGTATAATTGATTGGTAAGTGAAGGTGCTCTATTCGAATTTTATAAAAATGTTTAAGAAAATAGCTGAACTGAGAATATTTACTGCCCAAAATACCGATGGGGACATATACTCCATTTACTTGACATCTGCACTGTCAGTGTCAAATTTAAAAAAAATTTCTTGACTATACCTCCAAAATAATGTGTTTTTTATTAGACTGTACAGTAATTTAATTGTTAAAATGTGAAAAATAGCAGTGGTGCCAACATACTGGCAGTTTGACAGTGCAGATGTCAAGTAAATGGAGTATACCTAACTCAACAGGACCATGGCCAGCTTCATTCATACCCGCTGAGTAGCGGAAACAGATGAAGCTGGCTATGACAGAACATGGCAATTCCATGAGTTGGAAAAGGTTCAAATACAGACAGATCAATAAAAAAACAATTAGGGCAGGCTGTGATATGATATGTGTTATATGTTTGGCAGTACTGAATTGTATTGTCAGTCTATGTCAAATTCGAGGTTAGTAGGTTAGGTTTTGTTTGTTGTTTGACGCAGACTGAGGTAAAACTTAACCTGCAAATCTCAAATTTGACATAGACTGACAATACAATTCAGTACTGCCAAACATATAACACATATCACAGCCTGCCCTAATTGTTTTTTTTATTGATCTTTCTGTACTATTTGCAATAAGAGTAACCGAAATGGAAAATGCAATAAATACTTTGGTAGCTAGGCAACAAGTAGGTATTGTACCTACTTGTTGACCAGCTACCAAAGTAATTATTGCATTTGTTATTTCGGTTACTCTTATAGCCTTATGAACCTTTTCCAACTCATGGAACTGCCATGTTCTGTACAATTTTAGGCAACCTGTATATAACAGCAATGAGATAAAATGAATAAAAAACAGAATTCAATGATTGAATAAAAAAGAGATGAACATGGAAATAAATATTTGAGTAGACTTAACGCTCATTTTAATTATGTCATATGTCAACTAAATATGCCTACTAAAATTACTTTTTTCTACGGTTCCTATCTCTTTCTTACTAAAGTATTATGTGCTTTTGTTCATGCTATCTCATTGCTGTTGCATACTTATGATCCCATCAGTATACAACGTTGTTTATATTATTTTGTTATATTGTTTGCCTTATTTAAGATTGTTTAATAATGTGTCTATAAGTATATATTCATATTAATGTTAAAAATATAAGGATTATTTTTCAAGTTAATGTTCTGTTAATTTTTCAAAAATGGAAACAAGCCAGAAAATAATAAACAATTTAAATTATCGCAATCTTCGGAGTCAGCCATCACAATGTTTTTTGTAAACTCTAACAGGCGCAATTTATTGCATCTAACTGTTTATTTCCATAAATTTCGGCAGCCAATGTTTTTTCCCGATAAACGATTAATTTACCTGGGTGAATGCTTATTCAATGTTATTTAAATTGTTACTTTACATAAAATATTCCAGTTCCTTTATATGTAGTTTATTTATTAAGATAAAATTATGTGAGTAAAAGTTTAGCTTAGCTTTCTAAATATTATAAATTTGATAAATACCCAGTTTTTAGGTATTTACCCGAGGCAGGGGTAAATACCCAGGTAAATACCCATTTATAAATACCCTACCCACTGGGTATTTACCCGACCCACATCACTATTCCTAACATCCATTAGATATCTGTCGAACTTTTATTAGATATCCATAATATATCCGGATGTCTGTTTTGCATCCATGATCTCGTAGATATATAGAGACATCCACTAGATATCTCTTTAGATGTCTAGGATATATCTTACAGTTATATATGGATATCTACTAGATATCCTGTTAAAACGTCCAAGGATATATACTTGGCATTTTAAATACAGGGTGTGTATAAATTTTCAAAAAGATGCACTTAACGATATTCTTTGTAATATTCTGAGTCGAAAATCTTAATGTTAAAATGTTAGATTGGCGTTCATGCGCCTTTATGAGCGAAGGACATAAAAACTTTTTTTATTCAGGTAAAATACCACTTCTGTTTTTAGTATTAAGATTATCTGATAATTTTACAAGGAATACTGCTATTTGTAGTTTTTTGCTAATTCATACATACCTTGTATAAATGTGGGATGATACAGGAATATAAATAAAAATCTGCATGGAAATTAACTGTATATTGTACGGAAAAATATCTCATTCACAAATTATTATAAATTCTTAGTGTATTATTAATGAAGACTAACTTATATTATCCAAGGTTTTAGTTACTTCTTCTTGGCAAGGATTAGTTCTAGTTCTGTAAGAAAAACGCATTCGACATATTAAATATACATACAAATATACATTTCTTAAACTTACCGTCACTATTAGACAAAAATTGATTTTCTGGTGATTCATCAGTGCGCATATAATTTTTATGTTGTGAAGGAAGCTCTTCAATTACAGTACAATTATTGATTTCTTCCTGCATAACATCGTTTGTGCAAGTTGATTTTGATGGCGGTGGTGGAAAATCTTTAACTGATGGTCCTCCTTCATCTTCACTAGTTACATCTTCACTAGATTACTCTTCTTTTTCTCAAAAACCATTTCTTTTTAGCATCATCATCATCTGTATATAAATCTGATTGGTGCTCTGCTTTTTTTAATTTTCTCCTGGCTTCTTCGTGTTCATCTAAAAATAAAATAATATACTTTACCTATAAGAAATCTATAACAGCTTTACGACTTACTATAAATTCCTAAAATTCTGACTCGATATAATTCCCAAGTTTTATCTGGTGCCCGGCATTCTCTAACAGGTCTGTGGAATATTTTATTACTATCGGGTCCTTCAAACAACGGCCAATAGCAATGGTCCTCCTTAATCCATTTTTTAGGTACAAACTGTACACCCCCATCTTCATAGGCAACAATACACACAACCATCTAAACGTAATGTTATTTTTTTTTTTACTTATAGTAGTAGTACTTCATTTTGTTTTATGCTCGTATTATTTTTTGATTTTTGAACATTTTTCTAAATTTAAAACAAAGAACACTTTTTTTTTGGTTTTTTCAATTACAGTTCTTGTAATTTTTTTTTATATAAATGTTTTGTTTCTAAAGGTTCTGTTAAATGCTGATTCTTATTTTTTGCTGCATTAATGTTATGTACTATGAATAATATATTTTACTTTTTTTAAATTCAAAATATGAAATTAATTATTTTGAAAGTTAAATATGCTCAAACTGTTGCTTATAGAAATAAATTGTGTAAGTTTACATTTCAAGAAAAGTAATTTTTAATTTTGAAATAAATGATATCGTGGATTCATTTAGGTAGATAAATTGCTATGTAATAACGGAAATATTGCAAATCCATCACGATGAGGTAGTTTGAGACACTTATACATTATATCAGATAGTGGCCACATTTCTAGTACATTTGATAAGTTTTTTACAAAAACACAATCAAACTGATGATTGACATGGAATGGAATCTTGTAAATATTATCGGTATTATTGTATTTTTTGCCAATTACAACAAAACAATTATAATCTAAACTATATGCAAAATTGCATATGTTAACATACAACTTATTTTTTAATAAGCAACAATTATTAGGGTAATGAATTGATAAATTCCAACACTGATCAACGTATTTTTCAAATTGTCGACTAAATTTTCTTCCCATTATTAATGGATCATTTTCATGAGATTGTATAAAACCAAAACTAAATTCTATATTCTTTAAATAAATTTGCTGTATTTCTTTCTTCATAACGTCAATGTAGTTGCTGTAGTGGCTTGTCTGGTTTTTGTAAAAAACTTTTTAAAATTCTCATGTAATTTTCTAAATTAAATGCACTGAAATTATTTAGCGGACCTAAATACTTCACATCATCTACTAAATGTAGAAAGCAAATATATTATGAGAAACAAACTGACTTCCATCAATAGTACTGAACGATTCTATAAAATGAATGAGAAGTTTCTGTGCATAATCCAGAATATCTAGTTCATTATCAGATTTTTTTACAAAGAATTCGTATTGCTACATGAAGTGTTATGAAATGATTATAAATTGTCTAAGTTCTGTAGCTTTCCAATTACTGTAGCATTCTAGTTCTTGTGGTTTTCTTGAGAACTCTGATATAATGTACAACTTTAAAGATATAAGATTTTTTGATATCAAAATAATTGTTTTATTGGGGAGTCTCACATCGAGATTTTCCTTCATCCATAAAGAAATTATTTTTTTAACGACACCTATGCAAACTAAATGCATATAATCTAGAGGAATTTGTGTAACCATTCCAAAATTTGGTATTGTAGTCAAAACTGATGTTCCTAAATGATATTCCTCATTTTCCTGGTTAATAAATTATTCATTTGTACATATAGCACTTGAACTTTCAGGAAAGGACATTCTTTGACCATCGTGTACACCTTAAACACATTTTGTGCAGCTAAAGTAACCTGTATGTCCTTTCGTTTTAGTAATAAAACACTTTGCTGGTGCATCTCATACTATACATTAAATCGAGATATTAAAATGTTTACCTTCATAGAATAAGCCGTTTTTTATTAATCTTAAAATTTCTTCCACAAAAAAGTGTAAGTAATCATTAGAATCTGCTGGTTTTGTATAGCCATGATAAGCACCAATCAAAAATACCCTTGAAGTGGGATAAATTGATGCGAGTATTGGCCATAATTGACTTCTATTAGAGTCCAACAAGGGCAGTCCATCAATTCCAATCTTTAATTTAATTTTTTTAAACTAATATTTTGTATATTCTAATTTTAACATTTCTCATAATGATAATTCTATTCCAACATGATAATAATGGCCCGGATTTACAGTATGAATTAAAGTATTTCTAGGAGTTTTCAAAAGTGTTGTAGAATCTTTAGGCTAATCTGCTTCTGGAATATTATTATGTAATATAACTAATAAATCAGAAAGAGCATTATGTTTAATTTTATATTGTGTAGCCCATACTATTAATTCATGTTTTAAGTTTTTCTCGGTTTTATTTTTAACGTCATTAACAGTACTGTCTTTGCAAAGATAATTTGTTTCACAGTTTACTTGATCAATTTCCATTTCCATTGCAGTACTCTCGTTTAAATAATTATTACATTGATCTGAATTATAATTAAATCTGTCATTTTCATTTTTATTTTTAACTGAATCTGAATTTGCACTATTAATAACCTCAAAATGTTCTGTAGTATTTGGAATGCAATTATCGTCACTATTTGAAATAGTGGCAGTGGCAACACGATTACTACAAGAACCTGTCGAAACAAGAACTGAATCCCTTGCAATTAAACGCCGTAAATGTCGATCAGACAAATCAGATAGAGCTTTTGGTTGTATTCATTATTGCACCAAAAAATTAGACATAAACAAAAAAAGCAGCTTACTTATAATTTCTTGACAGCACTGTTCACTTTTATTTGCCGTTATTGCAAACTTAATGTATTGCACAAACTTTAATTTAAACAAAACCGCACGTGGTTGTGTACTCCTATTGCAACCACAGAACACCTGCAACGATAGACGCCATTAGATTAGTTTAATAACGGTAACGGTTGAAGTTTGAGTCGGAGTGATCAACAAAGCAACTAGTACATGCGCGTGCACGTCTATGCGCATGGCATGTGCTAGCAATTATTGTCATGCCCATAGAATATTTCAAATAGAAATTGCAAAAATACTCATTATTTTTATAAAAGATGACTGCAATATGCAGAACTAGAACATTTTATAATTGCTATATTTTAATGGGAATATAAATTATCCATTTATAATTATTTTATTCCCTGAAAATACATTATTGTAATTAACGAATTACGTTTTATTGACACTAATAAGGGAAATTTTATTCACTCTTGTCAACATTTTCAATAAAAAGTATTTTTAAAATATAAAAAAATATCTATTTGCGATGTGTACTAGACATCCATTGAGTATTTCTCGTGGATTGGATATGATGTAGATATATAAGATATCCATTAGATCTGTAGTGGATGTGATGTGTTATGTGGGCCCTTACTTTGTTTATTTTGACATAGAGATCAAATCTATAAAATAGTGCCGTGCAATTTTAAAACATCCTGTGCTTGGCAAATGGCAATGATCGTTATTCATGTAAAAATTATGTCCACTGAATCTCTTGCAAAATTTACTTTTGGTATGCCCCCTTGGAAAAAACTGCTATCGTCAATGTGTACAATCTGGAATCATTAAGGCCATTAAGTAGTATTAAATTGATTACACACAGCATCTAACCTGACTACAATATTAAGTGCATAAAAAAGTTGTAATGTAATTATATTTTTACGACGTCATAAAACATTTTATCATTTTTAAATGTAAGAGCACTTGCACAAAATGCTTGGAGGTCTATAAATTGTGACTGTTTGTCTCAGGATTTGATTCCCATTTTCTCCCAAGTGCGACCTGAAAGTTAGGCTAATGCAATTACCCAATTACACTGAACTCGAATACATTTAAACAATCAGGCATCAACTTGTGACTTGTTGGGGCTAGTAAACTGGTGTCAAAGTAGCAATTACACAGCATATAAAACATACATAAACAGGAAAATTTGTGCAAAATTAGTTGCCTAATTATACAGCTTGCTTTAGGAGCATGCCTGAGAGAACAACTGATTGCAGAGTGCTGGCTAATAAGAAATGAATGGGAAGAATTTTATGAATGTCCATTTTGTGCTCCATTCCAACACGTTCATACAAGAATTCTCATTAGAGTTGGTTTGATTTTAATTGCACTTAGTAATCCCAGTGGCAGCGCAGTATTTTATGAGACCTTGTGCTAATACAATTTTGACTTTAAGGCATTTTTTCAAACTTTCAGTGTGTTGTACAAATTAAAAATCTTCCTTTGGTTAATTGATTGAATTGCATTCAACATCTTTTGAAAAGCGGGAACTTTATACGGGGTGTCCTTGCAAAGGAGGTAAAAAATGTTACCACAGCTTCCTGGTGTCTAAAGGAGGTTATTAAACCTAACTTATCTGTATGCAATTCTGTGCCGTTGAGAGGTTATAATAGCTCCATAAACGGATTAAATTTGTCTTCTTTTTTGTAATTATAAATAGAAACCTTTTAAGATATAAGTTCAAATTGGACATGTAGTTGTTATTTGATGTAGAGAATGTTAAAAAAATACTAAAATTGTTGGAATTGAATTAGGAGGTGGAATTTGGAAGGTTCATAATTTTTCTCTGCTTGCAAAAACTTGAAATGAAGAATATCATTTGAAGCACTAATAGTATAGGGACAGTGAGCTAGTGCAATTGGTTAATGATTATATACATATATTACAGAATAGCAGGACTATAATTGATTTGCTTATTACTAATGTGAATATTCAAATTATAAGCAACCCAAGATATACTAATCACAGAACGATAACTGTAGATGTAGCAGGGGGAAAAAACTGCATTCTAAAAAACACAAACAACAGTATTAAGCAGAAATGAGGCACTTGAATGTAGCAGAAAATTAAATTGATAATATAAATCTACTATTATAGAAGAGAAGTTTGATAACTTCTTCAATAATTTAAATAATGCGTTAAATTTAATAATGTCAGAGAGGAAGGTTTTTGTTAGTAGTAAAAAATCATGTGGCGGGTAGTGTGAAGAAAAAAACTAGGACTTACAGACTGAGACAAGAAAACTTAAGAGAAAAATATGTGGAAACGGTAGAAAATGAAATAGAACACAACTACAGTGAAATCTCCCATAAGCTGACACGCACGGTGCCAAAGTTTTTGTCCGGTTATTAGAGGCGTCCGCTTAAGGGAAAAATCCATTTTTATGTTTAAAAAAGTTGTATTATGCAAAGGTATACGCGCTAACAATACAGATAGGAATAATAAAATAATTGAAACAAAGTTATGTAATAGTTGATACAAAATCTAAAATACTCGTTTGACGTAAAGGTTTTTTCTGACTGCTGATTATATTTTCCGCATGTATTTCTAAATATTTTGACAATTTCAATACGTACTTTCTTTACCAAAACATTTAAAATTTTTCACTGTTAATGCTTCCTTGTAGGTCTTGATCACATTCTCATAAATTTCTAAATCGTCATCGTTTTCTAATTCTGTCAACTGCACATCAATGGCAGCTGATTTACCTGAAATTTCGGTTACATCACCTTCCAGGATTATTTCTTTGTCAATGTTTACAAATTCGTCAGGGTCGATGTCTTCGATTTCTGGGACATTCCTATACAGTCCAGTCATTACCGATAAGGATAAATGGTCCTCTGGTTTGAATTGATTACAGTGGCGTAACTTGATACCCGCAGACTCCGCGGTCGCGGGGGGCCCTAAGCCTAGTTTTCTTATTCTTTCATTCCATAAAAGCAAGCAGGAACAATTTTTCCTATTTTTATTTTTATCATAATGGGCTGCCCACGCAAAAGGCAATGAAAGGCAATGAAAGTGTCGAATTTCCTGCAGTCATAACGCTGATTTGAGTTAACGTAACACCGCCCGTATTGCAAAAGAATTCTATAATTTAACAACATGATCATTAAATGTTGGATTTATGGATTGTTTTGACGCCTCGCGACATTAGCTGGGCCTGCATTTTGAAGTGTCCGTACAAGAGAGATTCACAGTTTAAAAATTGTCCGTGTCCGTTTAAGAGAGTGTCCGTTTAATAGAGAAAATTTTATTAGTAAAGTTAATGCAAGCAAGTTGATTCCCCACAAAATGTCCGCTTATTAGAGGTGTCCGGTAAGGGAGATTTCACTGTATAACGTAGAACAAAATGAAACTGTACAATCTAGATGGGAAAGGTGTAAGCAAACGATGACAAAAGCAGCAGCAGAAGTATGCAGAGTAATAAAGAAAGGAGATGAGAGGAACAAGACACACTGGTGGAATGAGGACATCAAAAATGAGGTAAAAGAAAAGAAAAAGATGTGGAAACCTTATATATAACACAAAATCCAGCAAGAGTGTGATAGATTCAAACAGCAGAGGATTAAAGTAAAAGAACTAGTTACAGAGGCCAAACGAAAAACATGGGAAGAATTTGGATCGAAGCTGGAAGAAAATAGTAAGGAAAATCAACAACTCTTTTACAAGGCACTAAAGAATATGAGGAACAAAAATATATTATTATAATATACAGTTAAAACTATAAAAGGTAAAAATGGAAAGCTGTTAATCAAAACGCTGGACATTATGAAGGGGTGGGAAGAACACCTCCATGAACTACTGAATAATGAAAGCTACACTAACTCAAACGGAAGAAGCTATAAACGAAATAGAAAATCTACAAGCCCAAGAAGAAAGGATTACAGAAAAAGAACTTGAGGAAGCCATTGGGAAATTAAAAATATGTAAAGCAGCAGAGGTTGATGAGGTGGATGCAGAACAGATCAAGTACTTAGGACTGTAATAAAAGAAAGAATTGAATCTTCTAAACCTAGCTTGGCGATAGAAAATAATACCAGAGGAATGGAGTACGGCCATTATAGTGCTAATATACAAAATAGGAGATGCAAAGAACTGCAGCAAATGGGGGAATATCACTGCTATGTACTGCCCTCAAGGTATACGAGATGATCCTAGAAAACAAACTACGCCAAATCGTAGAAAAACAGCCAGCAGATGAACAGAGCCGATTTAGACCAACACACAGTGTGCATGACCACATATTTGCAATACAGCAAATTATAGAGAAGGCACTAGCAAAGGGAGAAAATATTAATTATTTTTTGTAATGGTGAGGCACTAACACCCCATGAAGGAGCTTGGCCTGCAAGGCGGAAGGTCAGAGCTTCCGTATCCTCGCTCTCACACCTGCCTGTCGCGTGTCAAATTCATAACACGTGGTGATGTGGCGAGCATCACGCATTAGACAACCGCATTATTACCCCTTATTCTTTTGAACTCAGGTTCCCAATTATTTAAAGCGACTGGGTAGGCCGCCCGCCAGGCATTTATGATACTAGCGCTTGTCAGATTATATTTATAATATTCCCAATGAACATTACTTTTCTACTAGTTTTACGTTGTCAGTTAGCCAAGGCATATATGGTTTTGTTGTTTTTATGGTTTTCCAAGGGGCATGTTTATCAATCAATTTAATTAAGTTGCTATTTAATGTCAATTTTTGCATTAATATCATTTATATAACATATTTGTTATAAAGGTAATAGCTTAAAGTCATTTATAAATTCATTTAAATTCAAGTTTTTTAAGTCTCGATAGGTTCTGACAACAGTGGTTTTCTTAAGTACCTCTGCAGCGATAGTACAATATATGAGTTCGTGATCAGATTCATTATTAACCTCCATCCCCGAATATTTAACCAGAGAGGGATCAGAAGATAAAATGACATCAATGAGAGATTCAGAATCTAGGTTAATTCTTGTTGGCTCTGAAATATGTTTAAAATTTGTTTTTAATCATAAACCATAATTGTTCAATGTTATTATTTGTATTGATTATGTGGTATTTCAGAGAGTTTCTTATGTAAACCGCTACTCTGCCACCCTGACTATTTCGATCTTTCCGTATCAAATCATAATCATGAATTAAAAGACTTTGGTTACTTATGCTTGGTGAAAGCCACGTTTCTGATAAAGAAAATATGTCGTAGGTTGTGATAATGTTCCGAATGTAATCCATTTTAGATAACAATGACCAAATGTTTAAGTGGGCTGCTTTTATGATGCTAGTATTCATATGTCTCCACTGTCAAAAACAAAACAAAAACACGAATTTGAAAAATTAAAAACAAAAATTGAAGTTCCGTGCAACAACCGAAAATTTTGTTAAGACGGCGTTTGAAATATTACGTGCTAACCTCACACATTACTGTGTTAAAAGTGCATTTAGTTCAGCCTGAGTGTTAAGTTTATGAATAATGTTATTTACCTTCCCAAGTATTACGCCATCGTTAGTCCACACCGCGTTATGACCAAATTTCAACACATCTGATTTTATTAGCTCCATTCTCCTCCATGTTAGATCCTCTCGGACGACTATTCTGAACCCTTTCAGCTTACTTTTGTTTGTTTGCTTTTTGATGCTTCGTTGAACGAATTTAAACGATTATAGGCCGATGATCGCCTTCTTTGCCTTTTCAACGGTGACTTATGTCAATAGCGTTAACGGGAAGTTCAATACTAATCCTGTCCCTGCAGATTTTGATAACTGCTTGGCCCGTATCCTCATTGGGCTCTTCAGGTACGCCGAATAGTCGTAGGCTATTTTTTCGTGTGTATTGTTCGTAGCCGTCAAGAATTTCATCACATTCGGCTACGGTTTTTGCAAGCTGCTTCTCCAATTGGGTAACTTTTTTCTCGAGGCGCTTAATAGTTTCCCCCAAATGGGTTTTTATGGCGTTGCTCATGATACTCTCCATTTTTTCCCGAAACAAGTCACTGTCTAAGAGTTTATCTACCATCTTTTGGGCCAGGTTATCACCAGTATCATCTGCAACGCTTGGTGCACCACAATTTCTTCTTGTAGATATCTTGCGAATAATGTAAATAACAAACTAAACTTTTATTAATTTCATTCAAAACAGATCGCCTAACATATTATATTACTTAAATATTAAAATAAGTTTGAAAATCGACTAGCAGAGTTTTTTTAAAAATAGTAAAAATTCACCACGGGAGCGAGAGAGAGGTTACAGCGATCAATGAGTGGAAGTGAAATGCCATGCGCGCGATGATGATAAAGCATGAGAGAAGGACGTAATCAAATCCAAAGTGGCATTAACATATGTGACAAGTGTGTGATTGGTTTCTCGGTTTGATTTGCGCTTTTAATTCGCATTTTTAATTGAATCAATCAATTTAATTGGTTCATTTAATTAGGTCAATCAGTTTGATTAGCAATTTAATTAGGTAAATTAATTTGATATAAAACAAAATGGCGCACAAAGGGCGGCCCCCCTTTCTATGTATAATCATCAAAGTACGCCTTGCAATAAATCCTTTATACATCTTTAAACTAAATTTGTCATCATTTCCAAAACAGTGTCGGTGTATTAAATGGAAGCTAGAAACTGTCAGTTTTACTTCCAAAATTGTGTTTAATTCAAATTAGCTTTATAGTAAATATTTATGGAGTTTAACAAATTTTTATTGTAGGTTAAACCACGATGGAAGATGAAGACCAGACTGAACTTTTGCAGTCAACTGATGATGATGATTCTTCCGTCGAAAGTGATGATCAATGTTTGCAGTTAGACAAACCTCCTGATTTAGAAAATGCTGATATACAGAAGTGTGTCATTTCGAACAAACTTCAATTTTTTGTGACAATGTCCACAGTAATTGTATCTTCTACCTCGTTAACAATACTTTTACCAATATATGTCGATTCTTTAAATGGAAAAAGCAATGTATATGTGATGATGCAGTTTAGTACACTGTTTGCCACAGTAATTTTAATTAGTGCCATTCCTATTGCTAAGAAAGCCAGCTCAAAATACACTACTGTGATTTTTTGTAAACCACCGATTTGTTGGAGCAACATAGCAAGATTGTCGATGGTTTGTGTTATTTGTGGTTTTATGATTTTGCATTCTCTCGATCAGAAGCGTGTGGCTTGCCACATTCAAGATCCGCTTAAAGGCATCGTGCTCGTCTTTTCCCTAATTTATTACTTCTTGTTCTGCAAGCAATGTAAGTATGTTTTTATTATTACGTGTGAATATGATTAGTTGCTTGTTAAGTTACTTTTTTTTATAGCAAACTTATAGCAATCGGAACTTTATCACAGAAATAGCATATTTAATTTTTTCAAAATACCGTTATAGGATTATCAAAATTGTGCAAGGAGTTGCTATTGTTTTTTCTTCATTTTTCGGAATCACAGCAATTAGTCAAAATTGTGCATCCCCCTGTGGAAACATAAAACTGATATTACTTCTTCTACAGCCATTTGTCCATTAATTGAGAAATTATTCTCGTATATTATCATGCTGGAAGATAGTTTTAGGTTATTTCAGTGATGTATATGTTACTGACAAAGTATTTTTAGCAAAGTGTTAACATCAACTAAATTCAGGTATTTACAAGTTATTTTATACTTTGTCTGAGGAGCATTGTACAACTGATGTAATTTTATCTAAGCAAAGTGTGAAATGCAGTAAATGCAAAAGAAATAGTAAACTAACTAAAACGGTTAATTTTAAATTGCATTTGTAAATAAGATATCTATACAAAATTTTAAAAATTAAAATTACTTTGATTGTGATTGCCTGAAAGGAGCAAGTTATAAAACATTTTTTTAATGAAATAAAAAACTAGTAGAAATATAAAGTAGTGGCCATATGTAATTTAAAATATTCAAAAGGCTTGGGTATTACAACAAAGAAAAGATATTTAGCTACACAATTTAATACAAAAATATATACCAGTAGAAGAATATTTATAATAGAAAGAGAATTCAATAAAGCAGATGAGGAAGAAAACATCAATGAAATCAACGTAGAAGAATTTAACAAATCGATAAAGAGATTAGGTAAGGACAAAGCTACTGGAGAAAATTAAATAAAAATTAAATTAGGTAATAAAAATTAATTTAGGTAATAAAAAGAATTAGGAAACTTTTTAAAATCTTATATAACTGTCAAATATAATAAAACAGTTGAAATAAATAAATGTATATTAGAGAAAATACATAGACTGACAGCACAGCTATGTTATACAGTCTAACTACATAAATAACATAAACATCGACGCTCAACAGCTTCCGAGGTGCCACTTGTTGCTACCCAATAAATCAGTCCTGTGCACAATGCGAAATAGGCAAAAGTTTCTACAATAACAAGGCATTGAAGGAATCCCAGAAACGTAGAAACAAAATTGGAAAGTTTAAACAATTATCGACCAATCAGTTTGCTGTAAATATACAAACAGTTTGGCACTATTTTAACATTACAAATTGATGATTCTTTTAGAAGCAAATCAAGCAGAACAAGATTGCTTTAGAAAGGGGTATCTCTTGCAGATCAGCTAAAAGTTAGAACATGGAAATGCAAAAAATATAATAAACCAATTTTTATAGCTCGAATAGATTTTAAAAAGGTTTTTGACCCAGGCGAACACCAACTTATGCAAACACTATAAAACATTTATCTTCAACTGGTACAGTGTGTTTGGTGGCATTTGCAACATAGGAAAGTTTGTTAATTTTGGTTACAAATCAAAATTAAATGGTACCTTAAGCAAAAACAGACAATGTATTGTAATGTAGCTAAAATTGAGTAATTAATGACAGCTAGACATAGCTCAAGTATATTAGACACTAGAACAATGAGAGGAGCAATATCAGAGTCCGATCACATGCTAATCAAGGCAATATTGAGAGAAAGAATCGACAAGGCAAAATCAATGCCCACTAAGAGAACAAGACATTTTGATACGAACATACTAAAACATGAGAAAGTGAAAGAAAATTACCAACAAATGATCAAGGAACGTATGACATAGTTAGAAACATCTGAAGCCAACATAACAGTAGAACAAAGGTGGGATTTAATAAGACAAGGTATCACAAAGACAGCAGAAACAGAAGTTGGGAATAGAACGAGAGAATCGACGATAGCATGGTGGGACGAAGAATCAAAAAGGCGGTTGACAAAAGAAATGAAGCCAGAAGCAAACTAATCCAAAGACCAACAAGAAATATAAAAGAAGAATATGAGGAACTGAGAAGAAACACCAAGAAACTAATGAGAAGAAACAATAGATCACTGCTGGATTCCCAAATATAAGAACTGAAGCAAGCATATAAAAAGAAAGACGTCAAGAGGCTATATAACATACTAAGAAACATCAAACAAAACTTCCATCCAAGACCATCTATATGTAAAAACAAAGAAGGAAAATGCATAGTAAAAGCAGAAGAAGTTATGGAAATCTGGCGCCAACATTTTGCGAGCCTACTGAAACAAGGAGAAAGAGAAAGTGTAAACTATGAAAATGAAGAAATTTTGACAGCACAACCACTGATAACAGACCCTACTTATGATGAAGTAATTAAAAGTATACAAGGCGCCTGGAATAGATAATATCTCGGCAGAATTAATAAGATAGAAGGGGAAGCACTAGTCGAACAAATACATAAAATGATCACCGAGATATGGAAAGCAGAAAAAATCCCAGAAGAATGGAACACGGCGATCATATGCCCCATTTACACAAAAAGGTGACAAACATAACTGCAACAATTACAGAGGAATATCGCTGCTCTGTGTAACCTATAAAATATTCACAAGTATACTACGATCAAGAATAGCAGAATATAGAAAGACAATCATAAGGGAACATCAGGCAGGGTTCAGAGAAGGACAATCAACCATTGACCAAATCTTCACCACCCGACAAATATTAGAAAAATCGTGGGAATATAATGTACCAATCTATGAGTTATTTATTGACTTCCAGGAAGCCTATGACAGTAAAGACAGGAACAGGCTATATGATATAATTGAAGCTTTTGGCATACCAAGCAAGTTAGTAAGATTAACCAGAATAACAATGACAATGACAATGACGGACAGCTTCTTAACCACTAAAGGTGTGCGGCAGGGAGATGGACTTGCACCGATCCTATTCACCATGGCACTAGAGAAGGCAATGAGAAGCATCAACGATAACCTCAACAGCACAATAATGCACAAGTCACATCAAATAATTACTTACGCAGATGATATTAATCTAGTGGCCAGAACAGAACAGGAAATCAATGAAGTATTTAGCAAACTGTAAACACAAGCCAGTAAAATCGGACTGAAGGGAAATGAAAGAAAGACCAAACTACTACCTATAAAACCAAGAAGACTTGGCCAAAATTATACAATAGGAGATAATAACTTGGAAATAGTGCAGCAATTCAAATATCTTGGATCTCAAATTAATAGTGAAAACGATATCAAACAGGAAATACAACAATGCATACTAGCCGGAAACAGAGCCTACTTCTCACTTTCACATATATTTAAGTCCAAATCAGCCTCAAGAAAAACAAAAATCACAATCTACAAAGCCATGATAAGACCAGTGGTGACATACGGCAGTGGGACGTGGACAATCACTAAGTACTCAGAGGAATTGTTAACAAGATGGGAACACCGAATCCTTAGGATAATATAGAGGTCGATGATGGAGAATGGGGAGTGGAAAATTCGATACAACTACGAATTAAAGCAGAAATACAAACAACCAGACATTGTCGAATTTATAAAACTACAAAGATTAAAATGGGAGGGACACCTGGAGAGAACGGGTGAGGACCGAATCCCAAAGAAAGTATACAATGGATAGATGGAATGTGCAAGAGGAAGAGGACGACCAAGACAGAGATGGATAAACAACATTGAAGAGGATGCCAAACAAATACTGAAAGTTTGCAATTTGAAAACAACAGCAAGGCAGCATCACGTCTGGAAGCAGAAAATACGGGAGGCCCAGGTCCAGATGGGACTGTGGTGCCACGAAGAAGAAGAAAAAACGGGCTCAAAGAGACAGATTCGACAACACATAGCTGCACAGCACAGGCACAAGCAGCAGCACAAGTTAGGTAAGAGGATTTTTGCAAATGCACAGGAAGAAGTCTTTAACCAACTTCCTTCCTTCTATGACAATGTTCATAGAAATTAAATTATAAGGCAATCTACCTAGAACAGCTCATTATCTTTGAAGGGAAAACAAAACAAGAAGTAAGTAGAACGTAGAGTAAAGATTGGATGAAAACAATCACGACCATCATCAGCCTGTTTTGTCTTGAGCCTTTTGATATCTGTCAAGAAAAGAAATATTGATCACTAAAAAGATTTTTAAATAAAAAATGTCAATTAATAGATAATGTTTAGCAATTTAATAATCGCAGGAATAACGTATCGATCATAGGTCAAAGATCGATACTCGATATCCTCCAAAGATCAATGCTCGACATCCTTCAAAAAGATAGAGTCAAGACGGTGGACAGCAGAGGACAAACAAAGGTTGAACACATAATAAGAAATTGTAGATTTTTCAAATACAAAACAAAAGATTATCAAGCGATGGTAGAAGAACGATTATGGGGAATAAAAAACTAGGAAGAAAAAATTATAAAGGAGCTGTAACGTATCACCTAGTTGATAGTACATGGTATAAAAACACATAAGATTTACAAACGATTTATTAAATTCAAGAACCAACTTAATTTGCAATCTGTTAACATAAAAAGATAACAAAATTTTCGTTGTCTAATCTCTCAATAAACCAAAAACCCTAAACTGCTTGAGCACACTTGCCGACCGAAACCCAAAGTAAATGCATGCAAACCTTTGCAAAACGACAAACAATATAAAGCGGAACTCACGCCGCATGAATTGAGCAATGGACAACTAAGGGTAGATGCAGCACGGTGCTAAGAACATAATCTCTCCAGAAATATTGTCCAAAATACAAAATACTCCACTCTGCTGTGGGGCCCCAAAACTTCCATAAATACCAAACACTGAAGGCGCATACAGCGGCAGGACAAAAGGATGCGAACATTGAGAGCGTTTTGGCCGCCTCACGGTCAAGCTAGGCCAAGGAAAGCCTGCAGATAACGATAACATGTATCGCAGAAATCGCAAATAATTGAAGGCGCACAACCATAGTTGCAAAACTAAACGAAGCCCGGAAAAATCGTAACAAATCTTCCAATGGTTCGGTGGCGTCCTTTTTCTGACAACCAAATTCGAGAATCCATTCTCGAATTCCTCAGAAACTTTGACTTGGGCTCAAGGAACTTCCTCAACAGGCAGACAATTGCTACTTCATGTGTGGGGCAAGGAAACCTTCCCCAGCAATGTAGGTGACACTCGTACCACTTGATTTGGTATTGGCACACTGATTCACACCGAAACAGTATATTCAAGATTACACACTGTAGGTGTAGATCTTGAGTTGGGCCGCCACCTTCAGCCTTCAAGGGCTTCAATCACCTCTTTTATTCCTGGTGCTTTAAGAAGTGCCCCTATCACTAGAGCTATGGAAAATTTTACAAATTCAAACGCTGGAGTGCTACAAAATTGAAATGGACTGGAAAACAAACACAAAGACGGTTTGAGATTGAAAGGGGTGGTCTTTGGTTAATACTGAGAAATTTAGGTTAATGATAATAATTATTATTGAATGAATTTTAAACAAATTGCACATTAGAACCTGCAGAACGCACTTGGTTTTGCTTATATGGCAAAAATATGCAGAAATTGTATATATTAATCAGACAAAGTTTTCAAAAAAGTATAAATACGTAATAGTCATTGTATACAATGCCTAATTTTATACTTGCTTGTAACGTATAAATATAAATTTGAGTGTTTATGGACACAAAGTGATGTAGCAAAATTGAACTGTATTATATGCTCGCATAAAACTAATACTTGCTAGCTGTATAACGTTTACGAATAATACGGCTAAATAGTCTTCTCCATGAACATTTATTGTAAAATAGAGGGTGGCGACATGTTTTGAAACCAAACTGGTTTCATCTTCAGGCCATAATGATCATCTACAGAGGCGTATGGTTAACAATGATATACATAATTTAAAAAAAAACCACTTACTGCTGTTGGTAGTTCAAGCATATGTTAAAAGTGAGGTTAAATTTTTAAAAATTGAAAAGGCGATACAAAAAGTTTTTAAAAACACACCGCATTGAGAAGTAACTAATTAACCAGCAAAATACAGACTAAAAATCTTACTGGTTAACAGGGGCGGATGGGCCTACCGGGATATCAGGAAATTTCCCGGTGGGCCGTTGCTCTGCGGGCCGTCGCGTGGGCCGTCCCCCGTCCCACTCTCGAGGAAAAAATAGGTATTAAAAAAAAACAAAAACTGTATACCCCGGATAATATAAGTTAACATTTGCAGAACTGGGAACACCTGTTTTAATTTAGCTCGAGCCGCCGCTGCCACTCATTTTTAATACATCAAAAGTAAATATGCCGCTGGCCCGGTCTACGAATTGCATTGCACGTGTACCTAGCAAACCAGTGAAGTGACGCAACGTCGTCCGCGAGATAAAACGTCCGCGAGATAAGGGTTGTCTAAGCGAATTTTTATGAGCTATAATAGTTATTTATGTATCTAGGCCGAAAAACTGGCTTTTTATGGACAATGCCTGAAATTGCTGGCCAAGGCGATAGCCGAGGCAGGCAATTAGGTAATGCCTTAGAAAGCAGTTTTCGTCCGAGGTGCATATTACATTTTTCCGTCGACCTTCATAATTTGAAAAAAAATTAAAGTGGGATCCGAATTATAAGAGTTGTTGAGGACGAAAAACGTTTGCGGACAAAAAGCGTTTGAGGACGAAAAGCATTTGCGAACGAAAAGTGTTTGCGGACGAAAAGCGTTTGCGACTGTAAAGTGCGTCCGTAAAGTGTTTGCGGACGAAAAGCATTTGCGGACAAAAAGTTAATGGTGTCCAAAAAAGTGACAGTTTTCGTACTAAATACGTCCGTAAAATCACATTTTATAGGTAGGTCGACGGAAAATTATATTATCTCAATCGCCCTGTCCTCAATTTTTAATTTTCTCTTTAGTTCAACTTCAGTGTTCAGTCAGTGCAGTGCTGCAGTGTTTGTGTTTTAAAACGTCCAAACGTTGCTCGCTTATCAAATAATAATTAACGTCTATATACGGGCTACGGGCTAAAGTTTGAAATAACCTTAGCTAAAAACTACATTGCGAAACTTTAGAAGTAATAAAATTATGTCATCAAAACGAAAAGGAGGACAAGAAAAAAATCTCGAAAGGGAAAAGAAAAGAAAATAAGAGACGAAGTAGCAATAAAATGCCAGTCCCTGGATAAAATGTTCGGTCGCTTTTCTGTTCAATCAGGATCATCACCATCAACTTCATGGGCGGAAAGTGATAATGATGAAAGCAAGAAAAAACGAAATCAGGAACAAGTATCCCAACGAAATCTATTAAAAGTCAAAGAGCCTCAATTTCAAATGGAGCCTTCAAAAATGCAATTGAAGGACTCAGACGAGGATGAAGACAACAACGTGGAAATGGAAGGGGAGAATGACGATGATCTAGAAGAAGAAAAAGAGGTAGTCGAGGTGAAGTCAGTTCTGGAACAACAAGAGCCGGAGCCTTTGGATTTCTTTCATCGTCCCGATCCCAATAAATTAAGGCTATTTTTCGAATACTATCCAAAAATGCCTGCTGCACAAAAAAATACACCTTTTAATCTTCAAAAAGCTTTTGCACGTAAGAATAAGTCACAGAGGCTATGGTTGAGCTATAGTGAAGAGAGAAAGGCCCTTTTTTGTACAGTTTGTCTGGCGTATGATAAGATCAACATTCTGCTTTTGTAAGAGGTATGTCTGATTGGAAACATGTTTATCAGCGGATAGAAGAGCACGAAAGCGCCACTAGTCATAGAAGTAACTGTGAAACTTTTTTTATGTAAACCAAAAATCAAACAATTGAAAAATTGCCTTTTGGAAACGTTGCTGATATAAGAAACAAAAAAGTTGCTAACAACCGGCATGTTTTGGGTGTTGTAATCGATGTAATAAAACTAATCGTGGCACGGCAAATGAAGCTGCCTACTGTTTAGAAAATGAAAACCTTGATCATGGAAACTTTCTGGAGATCATTCGTCTATTGTCCAAATTTGATATGATTTTAAAAAAACACTTGGATATTATCATTGTAAAAAGTAGAATGTATCACGAGAAAAAAATCAAAACGTCGAGCTGGAAATTTCTACACTTTCTTGTCGAAAACGACTGTATATTCGATCATTACTATAATTACAGAAATAATGCAAAAGAAGATTTCTTCAGAGATACAAGATGCCACGATGTTTTTGATAGAGATAGACAGCACTCAAGATATTTCAGTAACAGACCAATGTTCAGTAGTAATAAGGTGTGTAATGTTACGTTTTAAATAAATGCTGATTTTTCCTTATTATTTTTATTTATTTCAGATATGTTTACAAGGGAAGAATCCACGAACCCCTTCTTGCAGTAATTCCCTGCCACGATAGCACAGGAAGAGGATTTCATACCATGGTTCATAAAGTATTAGAAAAAAATGGACTGGATGAGAAAAATTGCATTGCTGATTCTACTGACGGCGCGGCCAATATGCAAGGGAGTTATTCAGAATTCTCTACTTTTATGATCCAGGAAAATACAAATCACGTCCATATTTGGTGTTATCCACATATTCTGAATCTTGTCTGTCAGACATTTTTAAATCCCACATCAAAGCAGCATCGTTTTTTTGTTACTGAACTGTATAGCCGTATTTTTCAAAGAATCGTATCAACGGATGGGCTACTGGTTGGACATTAGCAACAATCCTAGAGCGAAGAAGCTCCAATTGATAGGTGAAACTCGATCATGGTCAAAAGAAGTAGCGCTAAGTAAAATTTTTGGTAATTTTAATGAACCCGATAAAGCATTGTATGTTGACCTGATCGATGTTCTTAACACGATTGAAAATACACCAAAAATTAAACCTGACGCAAGAGCGACAGCTGCCAGTTTCAAGGGACAATTCCTGAAATATGAAAATATCCTGATTACACAGATATTCCTTAAAATGTTCTCTATAACCGGCCCTCTATCAAGGTACGTGCAGACTACAGGATTAGATTTGTTGAAATGTAATTCTATGGTTGACAGCTCTATACGTAATTTAATAAAAATTCAAAGAAATATGACAGAAATCGAAACTTTTACAGATAAATTTATAAATTGGGTTAAACTCAATTTTGAAAGCAGACAATTTGAATTCGACATTGAAGAACTACTGCCAGAAAGTCGTTTACCAAGAAAAAAGAGATTTTTTGATGAGAAAGCCTCTGATGAAGTGCCAGTAAGCCCGAAAGATAAATTTAGGATTAGCTTCTTCAACGTCAATATGGATACTGCAATAGAATCTATCAGCAAAAAAATTGTAAGTAACGCTAAATTATGTATTTTGTAATTTTGAAGAAATCGCCAAAGGTGAGCTACCAGAGAACTCTTTGAAAGTATTGTCAGAAAAATTTATTAAATTTGACACTTCTGCAACTCCTGCAAAATTAAAATAAGAGCTGACAAGTTTTGCAGGCAACTGGAAGACTATCAAATTAACAATTCAAGATTCATATAAATCAAACTATGCTGGATTTGAATTTGAAGACATCGATTCAGACGACTCTTCTCAAGCACAATCAAACGCAGAGGTAGACGAAGAAGGCTCAAAAAAATCGAAAGCATGTGCTGAATCTAAAAAATGCCAAAACTGCGTTATTTGCTGTTATAGTGCCATCTTGAAGTATAATCTCTTTAAAGGAGCCTATTCCACGCTGGTGCTCGCCTATCACTATATAATTTCCTTGCCCATTTCACAGGTACCTTGTGAGCGGTCATTTTCAACTTTAAAGTTCATCAAAAATAGATTAAGAAATACATTGTCTGACAATAGACTCGAGACATTCATGTTGATGAATATTGAGAATGATATTA